>JAODAL010010745.1:0-103485 GCA_025379985.1 Phyllomedusa bahiana | reverse complement strand
TGATAGAGGTAGAAGTTTGGCTCTGTTTATATGGGTTTTATGATATAGGGGAGAGACGATGAGCTCTGTGATATAAAGAGTTATATGATGAGGAGAGAAGCTGAGCTCTGTGATATATAGGGTTATATGATAGAGGAGAGGAGCTGAGCTCTGTGATATATAGTATTATACTATAGAGTATAGAAGCTGAGCTCTGTGATATATATGTTTATATGATAGAGGAGAGGAGCTGAGCTCTATAAATATATAGGTTTTATGATAGAGAGAGAAGCTAGCTCTGTGATATATAGGGTTATATGATAGAGGAGAGAAGCTGAGCTCTGTGATATATAGGGTTATATGATAGAGGAGAGGAGCTGAGCTCTGTGATATATAGGGTTATATGATGGAGGGAGAGGAGCTGAGCTCTGTGATATATAGGGTTATATGATAGAGGAGAGAAGCTGAGCTCTGTGATATATAGGGTTATATGATAGAGGAGTGGAGCTGAGCTCTGTGATATATAGGGTTATATGATAGAGGAGAGAAGCTGAGCTCTGTGATATATAGGGTTATATGATAGAGGAGAGAAGCTGAGCTCTGTGATATATAGGGCTATATGATAGAGGAGAGGAGCTGAGCTCTGTGGCTTCTAAATGAATGCTGCACACCGTTCCTCCCCACTTTTGCACTACCCTTCCCTCTACAAAAAGATCACAGGGTGCAGAACAGTTGCTATTTCAGCCAGAAGCCTTTCATAGCTGCCATCTTACTGCTCCTATGACTTCCTGCCATGGGAAGTCATAATTAAATATAACATAATTTAACCTGTATGGTAAATACCGTACAAAAAAAAAAAATTCTCAACACCAAAATTGCTGGGTTTTTTTGGGTCATTTCATGTCCTCAAAAAATTGGTATAAAAAGTGATTAAAAGTTGTATCTATCACAAATTGGTACCAATAAAAAGTCCACTTCAGCCTGCAAAAAATGCCCCCTCTCATGCAGGTCCATAGCTGAAAGAGCAAAAAAGTTATTGTTCGCAGAAAATGGTGCTGCAGCGCAAATTTTAAAAATAATGTTTTTATTTTTAAAAAGTACTAAAACATAATGAAAACTTTATACATTTGGTATCTCTGGAATTGCACCGATCCGCAGAATATAGATAACTCATCATTTATACCTAATAGTGAACGACATAGTAAAAAAAGAACCCTGCAAAAATGGTGTAATCATTTTTTTTTTTCATAATCCACCCCACTTTGAACTTCTTTTGGGTTTCCCAGTACATTATATGGTATGGTCAGTGAAACCATTACAAAGCACATTTTGTCCCACAGAAAACAAGCCCCGATATGTTTATATATATTTAACTTATTCTTAGAAGGCAGGGATAAAAACATGGTGGAAAAAACCAAACAAACGCTTGTCCTTTTGGGTTTTGAGTTTTTCTCACCACAATGGTTGGCTATAAACATGCAGCCGCATGTAAATAAAGACTATTACCGAATACATTGCAGTTCTGATTTTGCTTTGTTTAGGAGATAGAGGAGTTCTTATCTCCAGCCTGAGTACATAAGTGTCTCTAGGTTACCAGCCATCTCTCTGCTCTCATTGCCCCCTCTGCTTGCCCGACCATGGTGATATCACTCTCTGCTGTGTGTTATCTCCAGCACATGAGCTTGCTTATCTATGTTATTGACAAACATTAACCCATTCGAGCTGTGAAGTCTTGTACACAACAGTTTACAAACCTCGTGCACTTGTGTCACTGTAACACAGATGCAGAAGAAGAAGAGGTAGCAATTGCATTCAGGCCCTGGTACCTGAGAGGGCCTATCTGCCCATATAAAGTTACTAGTATTGCACATGACAGGTGTGGGCCCCAATACAGATAACTCAAGTTACACCTTTGCTCACCTAGACCCTTGACGGCAAGGGGTGCAGGTCCAGACCCTGGACCATCTTTTAGCCCTACTGCTTTAAGGAAGCTCCTGCAATCTATCAGAAGTTGGTCAGGTGCCAGGATCTCTGAGGAGAAGTTGGAAGTGGGTTATAACTGCTTCTGTCTTCCCTTTTCCAGTGTACATAGCGCTCAGTGGGTGGCATGAGTTTGTAAGATTTGTGCAGACTATTAATTTTATTTAAAGGGACACTTCCATCAGATACCAATATTCCTGGAAAACGATTTTTTTTAAAATTTTTGGGCAGTATTTTTTATTTCGGCAAACCTATGCAATTGAAAATGATATCTAGAATCTTGTGCTTGTCTAGCTATGATTACCGAAGACGATAAAACTCTTGAATGGTTGCTACAATCATTTTATGCACCATTGCTTTTTATATGTTTTGATTTTAAGTGTGGATATTCAACTTTTTGGGGTAATTTAATAAATAAGTTGTTATTGTATTGGCTAAAGGATATTTTTTTTCTGCTTAGCCAAGGTGTGGATTTTTGAAATATCCTATACTAAGTCATTGGATATTTGGGGGTTAATTTCTCTTGATGCTATAGAACCTCTTAAACCATAGCCACGCAGCATGAAGGATCTTCTCTCGCTGAAGTTATCTCACTGCTTGGGTATCAGAACTTACAGAGGAAAAGTCAGAGAGATAAACCAGGAAGTCATGTATGCCGAGGAACTTTAAAAAATGACATGAAAACAACAACTGCCCAGTTCACAAAAAATCCATAAAATATTCGCATATTTCTGTCAATACGTGAAAAGAAAAAATTAGATGTATTGTCCAATTAACTATTTTCAAATATGTTTGAAAGTTTAGTAAAAATAAGTTTTAAGTGTTTTGGAGATGTTGGTTGTGAATCTGGTTGCACGTTTGGTCATTGTTTTCTGTAGTGTTGTGGATCACTGGCTTGGCGGTGCCATTGCCCCTATTTGAGGGGACGGCGATGGACACAGAGCTAGGCAGTCTATAGTGGGGTCCCCATGAAAGACCAAGTCCTGAGAGCCAGAGCAACCAAAGAGTACATTGAACATCTGGGCACAGGAGTGTGGTAGGATCCAAATATGTTAGGTGTGCATCACAGTATGTGTTGTCTACTCCGAGGGATGGCTTGTTGGAAAGAAACGGGATCAGTAATATGGAACTGAGTTGTCCTAAGGCTGGTCTAGAGCCATATTAGGTACTTAGCCCTTCATGCAAAGGATATGTAGAAGGGGTCTGTGGTGAGAAGCGCCACCCTCGGTGTTAATGAGCAACTGTATGGGAGAATTGTGTGTGTCAGGATGGTTGTACAGGTTGCTTGTTTGTATAGCCAGAGTCAAAGAGAGAGAAAAGAAAAGAAAATAGAAGCTGTGTTCGTACATAAAAGCCAGGTCTATGAGAATTTATGTAAGGGGACCGACACCCCGACACTAGGGCCCTATCATAATGAATAGTGCCACTTTTTACACTGGACCTGGCATACGTGTTGGTGACCCAAAGCCTTAGCAGACCCAGGAGAGGTCCCCCAGTGACTAATGTCACAACACAGGTCTTTTTTACCCTTTTGGCTCCTATGGATGCCCTAGTTTCTGGGGAAAGCTACAAAATATATATATATTTTTTTAAATTATAAAGTGTGAATTTTTCTGAACTGTTTTTTGACTACTTGGGAGACACAAGATGTAACATAAACATATAACGATAAAAACAAATAGTTAAACTCCAGTTACCAGTTCACACTATACTTATTTTTTTGCTTATGTTTATACAACCTATTATCGACATCCTTCTAAATCAAGTCTGTTCTTTTTGCTCATTTTGCAGCTGAAGCTGATGAAATTCTGATCCGTAATGAGGGAGGAGTGGAATGTGCCCTCAACTACGCCAAACGCTGGTGTAAATATGTACGGGAGGTGCTGGGGTACATTGAGAAGAAACTGAGCTATGGTAAGTAGAAATAACTCACCTGTAGAATATAGCTTTTATTGGAAATTGTCCACTAAACCAAAAAGCTGTCATCATACGGGATCAGACATTTTACTCTAATATTCTGATATTGTACATATGATAATCCAGTTCAACCTCTTTCCACTTGTATAGCCGTCCAATCAGATAGGTTGTGAAAGTAAGTAAGGTCCGGGTTTAACCTCTGGGACCTTCACCAAGAACGTGTGATCCCCACTCAGGGCTGGAAGGCCGGACGAGCATGCTCTACTCATCTTCATGTGCTCATTCTGATATTTCGGACGGACCCATTTACAGTAAATGCATGCTAGTCCAGCTCTACAGCCAAGAATATTCTCAGCAATGATGGGGTCCCAAGGGTTGAAGCCTCAACATAACTCAGATTAAAAAAACAACATTTTTAATAAGATAAATTGCTTAACACTACCCTTAAAGGGGTTTTGCCACGATGTAATGTTGACGTGGGATCCTCCAAAATGGGTATTTAATCACTTTTCTAAATATATGTGATTACAAAAAGTGAAGCCTGTGAGAGCTACAGCATTGCTCAGTCCTCCTTAGTTACCTGAAAGTTTACATTAGACACGACCAGGAGCTGATAGGGAGCTGATCTGGCCGTGCTTGCGTATTTGCACTTCTTATCTGATGACAGGGAAAATGAATGAGCTTCAAGGGGCTGGGGGGGAAAGTGCAGTGTATGATTCTGTCTGCTGTATAGAGAATCCACTGTTGTAATGTTATTATTTGAGTTAAGTTTTGAGATGCTCCCTTATTCCTCACTCCTTGCTCACCCCCTCCCTCTCTTCCCTGCAACCTTCATGACTCAACATATTTATATTCTACTCTGTGCTGATAAGGAGGTAAGTAACTCATGTTCTGGCAAACCCCCTTATGGGTATGCTCACCCGGCACCGTACGCGCCTCAATATGTCCCGTGTTTTGGGAATCGCACTGCTCAGCGCGTACTCCCGAAGCACGGGGAGGGGGGGGGCGGTGGGCCCATTGACATGCATTACTAACGGCACGTAATCACCATGAATAATTGACATATCACTTATCTCCCCACGCCTACAATGCGATGAAGCGTAATCCATAGTTCTCTATGAGAGCTATGGATCACCGTAATTGCAGCACGCATCTCGGCGCATATTAAGCGCAATACACGGCGAAATAAGCCATGTGAACATACCCTTTAGGGTAAAAAAAATATCCGGACAGGAAGGAAGACCATCCGGGACCATCGGTGGTATTGTAGGGGATAGTACAATCAAGGTTCCATTTCAGTAGTAAAGTCGTATGAGATATTTTTAAAGAGGTTGTCTGCTTTCCACAAATGAACTTTGTTACGAGGCACAACATTGGGTAACTTCTTAAACACAACTCCACTGACATTTTTGAAGGGAATCTACAGTAATATATATATATATATATATATATAATATATATATTATATATATTATATATATATATATATATATTTAAATATATATTTAAATGTAATAACTAAAACAAGATAATGTTCCTAGACACATTCTTTTCTTATTAGTTGTTCTAATTTTGTGATTGTATATATTTTTTTAATTCTCTTCTCTGTATATGATTATTGGGGCAGCCATCTTGCCTGTAATGCTTTTCACAGCATTTAGAGACATGCTTTACAGCAGCTTCATGCACATTGGAGCCTATGAACAGTATCAGACCCATTTACTTCTATAAGAGCTTTTTCTAGGCTCTGTGACCTGGGAAGAAGTCAGCGTACAGGGAGGGGAGAGGGGGAGCTGTGACATCTCCTATTGTGACTGGTGGATCCTGTGTTATCTACAGACATTGGTGTCACTTTTCAGTGTAATCCTGCTTGTACTGATAATGAGCAGACTGCTGAAAATCTCTACAGAACAGGAAGTGTCAGACTACTACTACACCTAGTTGCCAAAATGAAAACTCTACGATTTTAGATTTAAGAAAAAAAAATATTAATAATGATATGAAGTATTAAAAAATAACCTAAAATTGTTGAAAAATGTGTTTGACATTAAAAATTGAGTCAAACATTAGGTCATTTTTTGATTGCATTTTCCCTTTAACAAATTTCTATGTTTGAGATTCAGGTATTTTTTATGTTCCTCTGTATACATAGCTGTGACTCTGATACCTGAGGGTCCACTGTGACTCTGACACCTGAGGGTCCACTGTGACTCTGATACCTGAGGGTCCACTGTGACTGACACCTGAGGGTCCACTGTGACTCTGACACCTGAGGGTCCACTGTGACTCTGACACCTGAGGGTCCACTGTGACTCTGACACCTGAGGGTCCACTGTGACTCTGATACCTGAGGGTCCACTGTGACTCTGACACCTGAGGGTCCAGTGTGACTCTGACACCTGAGGGTCCACTGTGACTCTGATAACTGAGGGTCCACTGTGACTCTGACCCCTGAGGGTCCACTGTGACTCTGATACCTGAGGGTCCACTGTTATTCTGACACCTGAGGGTCCACTGTGACTCTGATACCTGAGGGTCCACTGGGACTCTGACACCTGAGGGTCCACTGTGACTCTGAAACCTGTGGGTCCACTGTTATTCTGACACCTGAAGGTCCACTGTGACTCTGACACCTGAAGGTCCACTGTGACTCTGACACCTGAGGGTCCACTGTTATTCTGACACCTGAAGGTCCACTGTGACTCTGACACCTGATGGTCCACTGTGACTCTGACACCTGAGGGTCCACTGTGACTCTGACACCTGAAGGTCCACTGTGACTCTGACACCTGAGGGTTCATTGTGACTCTGATACCTGAGGGTCCATTGTGACTCTGACACCTGAGGGTCCACTGTGACTCTGATATCTGAGGATCCACTGTGACTCTGACACCTGAGGATCCACTGTGACTCTGACAACTGAGGGTCCACTGTGACTCTGACAACTGAGAGTCCACTGTGACTCTGACACCTGAGGGTCCACTGTTATTCTGACACCTGAGGGTCCACTGTGACTCTGATACCTGAGGGTCCACTGTGACTCTGACTCCTGAGGGTCCACTGTGACTCTGATAACTGAGGGTCCACTGTGACTCTGACCCCTGAGGATCCACTGTGACTGATACCTGAGGGTCCATTGTGACTCTGACACCTGAGGGTCCACTGTGACTCTGACACCTGAAGGTCCACTGTGACTCTGACACCTGAGGGTCCACTGTGACTCTGAAAACTGAGGGTCCACTGTGACTCTGACCCCTGAGGGTCCACTGTGACTCTGACACCTGAGGGTCCACTGTGACTCTGATACCTGAGGGTCCACTGTGACTCTGACACCTGAGAGTCCACTGTGACTCTGACACCTGAGGGTCCACTGTTATTCTGACACCTGAGGGTCCACTGTGACTCTGACACCTGAGGGTCCACTGTGACTCTGACACCTGAGGGTCCACTGTGACTCTGACAACTGAGAGTCCACTGTGACTCTGACACCTGAGGGTCCACTGTTATTCTGACACCTGAGGGTCCACTGTGACTCTGATACCTGAGGGTCCACTGTGACTCTGACACTGAGGGTACCACTGTGACTTCTGATACCTGAGGGGTCCAACTGTTATTCTGACACCTGAAGGTCCACTGTGACTCTGACACCTGAAGGTCCACTGTGACTCTGACACCTGAGGGTCCACTGTGACTCTGACCCCTGAGGGTCCGCTGTGGCTCTGACCAGTGAGGGTGCAGTGTGGCTCTGAAACCTGAGGGTGCAGTGTGACTCTGACACCTGAGGGTCCATTGTGACTCTGACACCTGAGGGTCCACTGTGACTCTGATAACTGAGGGTCCACTGTGACTCTGACCCCTGAGGGTCCACTGTGACTCTGACCCCTGAGGGTCCACTGTGACTCTGACCCCTGAGGGTCCACTGTGACTCTGACACCTGATTGTCCTCTGTGACTCTGATAACTGAGGGTCCACTGTGACTCTGACACCTGAGGGTCCACTGTGACTCTGACACCTGAGGGTCCACTGTGACTCTGACACCTGTGGGTCCACTGTGACTCTGACACCTGAGAGTCCACTGTGACTCTGATACCTGAGGGTCCACTGTGACTCTGACACCTGAGGGTCCACTGTGACTCTGACACCTGAGAGTCCACTGTGACTCTGATACCTGAGGGTCCACTGTGACTCTGATACCTGAGGGTCCACTGTGACTCTGATACCTGAGGGTCCACTGTTATTCTGACACCTGAGGGTCCACTGTGACTCTGATACCTGAGGGTCCAGTGTGACTCTGACACCTGAGGGTCCACTGTTATTCTGACACCTGGGGGTCCACTGTTATTCTGACACCTGAGGGTCCACTGTGACTCTGATATCTGAGGGTCCACTGTGACTCTGATACCTGAGGGTCCAGTGTGACTCTGACACCTGAGGGTCCACTGTGACTCTGACACCTGAGGGTCCACTGTGACTCTGATACCTGAGGGTCCACTGTGACTCTGACACCTGAAGGTCAACTGTGACTCTGACACCTGAGAGTCCACTGTGACTCTGACACCTGAGGATCCACTGTGACTCTGACACCTGAGGGTCAACTTTTATTCTGACACCTGAGGGTCCACTGTGACTCTGATACCTGAGGGTCCACTGTGACTCTGATATCTGAGGGTCCACTGTGACTCTGACACCTGAAGGTCCACTGTGACTCTGACACCTGAGGGTCCACTGTGACTCTGACACCTGAGGGTCCACCGTGACTCTGATATCTGAGGGTCCACCGTGACTCTGACACCTGAGGATCCACTGTGACTCTGACACCTGAGGATCCACTGTGACTCTGACACCTGAGGGTCAACTGTTATTCTGATACCTGAGGGTCCAGTGTGACTCTGACACCTGAGAGTCCACTGTGACTCTGACACCTGAGGGTCCACTGTGACTCTGACACCTGAAGGTCCACTGTGACTCTGACACCTGAAGGTCCACTGTGACTCTGACCCCTGAGGGTCCACTGTGACTCTGACACCTGAGGGTCCACTGTGACTCTGACACCTGAGGGTCCACTGTGACTCTGACACCTGAGGGGCCACTGTGACTCTGACACCTGAGTGTCCACTGTGACTCTGATACCTGAGGGTCCACTGTGACTCTGACATCTGAGGGTCCACTGTGACTCTGATACCTGAGGGTCCACTGTGACTCTGACACCTGAGGGGCCACTGTGACTCTGACACCTGTGGGTCCACTGTGACTCTGACACCTGAAGGTCCACTGTGACTCTGACACCTGAGGGTCCACTGTGACTCTGACACCTGAGGGTCCACTGTGACTCTGACACCTGAGGGTCCACTGTGACTCTGACACCTAAGAGTCCACAAACACCTGGAGCCACCAGGACTATAGAAAAACCTTTGCTAGTCTGCATTACCTTGTAGACTAAAGGTTTTTATTTCCTTTATATTGATTATGTCTTCTTTACATTAAAGTGCTCATTGAAGCTGTAGCCTCACTATAACCTCAGACACCTCTAAGAGTTTGTAGAGAACCCATCAATTTACAAAGTTTTCTTCTTTGCAGAGTCTGAGTTTGCCAAGAACACCATCCGATTGTGTGAGTCTGCAAGGAGCAGCCTTAACCAACAAGTGAGTTCCTTCTTTAGTTCCTAGTGGGTGGCAGGAGTGGGTTGTGGATTTTTTTGCAATAAGTATGGCATCGAAGTATAGGTCAATGTATGTGGATAGGGTTTTAGCCTACTCTATTTACTGACAGTATAAAAAAAGTCAGTAGATTGAAAATATATGCAGCATTCCCTATGGGGCACGTGACGTAAAAGAGGTCTTTGCTGTCCATACAGTGGCAAGAAGAAAGGCATGACTGCAGTCTGTAGCCATGGAGACATAAGACTGCATAGAGACTGCACAAAATAGAAGCATATTTGTAATTGATGTGAATTGCATTGTATTGTAGATTGTGGGTTTTAATGCCCTTTAAATTTGGAGAAGGAAAAAACTTCCACATAACAAAAAGACTGGAACGGGCACAGACGTGGTTTTGTTATTTTTAATGAAAGACCAGACACTAAGTACAATTCCAGTTTATATAAGGATTTGAATCATCTTCTTTGTCAAGTTTTAAAAAAAATGTCTGTTCAGAGATTTAACTCTCTTGTTAGGAATGATGTTGTCAAGCAATATAGCGGTATTACATCTTCTACAGACGCTGCATCCTGGATTTTATAAAGTCTGATGAGCTAAGGAGAAAGGGGAAAGATATATTCCAGGATTACTAATCATTCACAGCATAGAAGTCAGGCTCTGTCTCCACTGCACAGAAAAACATCCGTTTTTTCAGCATTTTTTGTTTTCCAAAAACGCTAAAAAAACGCCTGTAAAGCCGTCCCATAGACCGCTGTCTCCACAGAACGTCTTGTTTCTGCTTGTTCGGCTTTTTTAAAAACGCCAAAACAGGGCAGAAAATATACTATTGGAGTCTATGGAAAGTCTATGGACGGTTTTGGCGCTTTTTTACCGCGTTTTATGGCGCGTTTTTGAAATGAAAACCCACCCAGGAGATTGAAGTCCCACCTATAGTGGTTGTTAACACAGGTTATAGCTTATCAATTCTGTAGACAAGTGTCCGATGTGTCCTTGTTCATACCGTTCGTAATAAAACGAACTAAAAATCAGGATTTTTGTGGATTTTTGGCGACAAAAGCGTGAAAACGTTCTTAGCACCAAAATTCGTAAAAAAAACCTTATTTTAGCGTCAATATCCGTAAAAAATGGATTTTTAGCGACAAAAGCGATTATTAGCAGCAAAATCCGTAAAAATCCGAATTTTAGTGCCAAAATCCGTAAAAAAAAACTGATTTTTAGCGGCAAAAGTGAGAACTTTATTGCACAAAAATCCATAAAACGACAACAAGATGACATATAAATGCAGTAATCTGCTTTACATCCCCTTTTGTAGGGGGGAGTAACATCCAATGGCTTGATTTATGCAGACATTAAAAACCAGACTTAAAAGAGAACCTGTCACATAGGTTATGCCCCTCTTGCTGAGGGCAGTACAAGCTAGTGTCGGACCTGCTGTTCCCAGCGCTGTGTCCCTTATTCTGTAAGATGCAGCAGCTTTAGAGCATTTACCCCTCAAATCTTATTCATAAGCAGGTGTTAGCTCCACCCACCAAAGGCTAGCTCCGCCCACTGACAGTTATTCATATGTTTCTACCTATTCAAAGTAATAGGTTTGTCAGTTGAGGTGGGCGTGGCTAGCCTCAGAGTGGTGGGGTCTGAAAAAAAAAGGACTCTTCGAATGACTTTACTGGCTGAAAACTGCAGATTAGAGCATTAAATACCCGAAAACTGCGGCATCTTACAGAATAAGGGACACAGCGCTGGAAACAGCAGGTCTGACACTAGCTTGTGCTGCCCTCAGCCAGGGGGGCAAAAACTATGTGACAGGTTCTATTTAAGACAAGCAAAAAATGTGCCAAAAAACCGCAAAACACGTAAAAAAAACTGCTGTTTTTCAGCAGCTTTTGACAAGCAGTGGACAAAAAACTCAGTTTTATGAACGTTTTTAGGATTTGATTTTCAGGTGTTTTTTTGTCCACTGCAGGGTAGACATAGCCTTATGGTCATGCACTCTGTAGGTTGTGGGTACTCAGGTGGAAAGGTCTTGGAAGACCATATAAACAAGGCAGATTCATCCACATCACACCAATAAGTATAGGTCGATACAAATGCTTCATTGTATACTGAATAGTAGATAACAAATAGTGCGGTGTTTATATCTCCTGTATTATCTAAGTGCGGTATTATAAAGACTATTCAATATTCAATTACTCAATATCGTATTACAAATGTCAGATAGTTGATTTGTTGATTTCTGTTGACATCAGCAAATTAATCTGACATTTGTAATATGATATTGAGTTGTGCAATAATCTGGATAAATTCATTTTATTCTACCGCACTTAGGGCCACATGTATGAAAACTGTCCAGGTCTAAAATTCACTTTGTTGCCCATAGAAACCAATCAGAGCGCCCCTTTCATTCTCCCAGAGCACTATATGAAATCAAAGGGGAGCTCTGATTGGCTGCTATGGGCAACAAAGTGAAATTTAGACCTACACAGTTTTCATACAGTACATGTGGCCCTTAGTGCGTTGTTTATATTACCTGTATTATCGATTTGTTATCTACTATTCTGCATAAAATAAAGCATTTGTATCCACCTATACTTTTTGGTGTGACGTGGATGATCCTGCCTTACTAGTCATTCACATTCTGGAAACCTGTTTTGGAGAGGGACATTGTTGTTCTATAGTCAATACGTAGATGTAGCCTAAATGAATAAGTATATGAAAATATAAATGTATATGTGCACAAAAGATTACATTAGAATGAACTCAATAAGTATCCTATTAGAGGAAATAGACATCTGAGTAAAATAGTAGCTACTATACAATGAGGAGGGAGATGCAGCTGCAGTATTTCTTCCCCAGTGAGTATGAGACTTCATGCTGTGAGAGGGGAGGAGGAGCAACAGGAAAGACTCCTCTGGGAGTAAAACTGTCACCTGGAAGATTTTCCTCTAATCAAGAATAGAAAGAGAGTGCTCACGTTCATTGAGTTCATGGAACAAACATCCGAGGACAGTTCTATTTTCTTTGAGCAGTGACCTGACTAGGCAAAAAATTATTGATTTTAACAAAAACTGTTTTTGGAATATGGACAATACAGCGAGAATCTGTGCTGTGCTTAAAGGGGTGCTCTTACCATGCTGTTTCACAGAGCGTGTTTTTCACAGCCAGCTTCAGACTCCCACTTCCTGTTCAGGCTGTGGAAAGTTTTCCAGCAGTGATTAGCTCTGCTATTCCCAGCTGAGCCTTTTAGAGTGAGATGAATGTTGGAGGTTTGTAAACTGTAGTGCACAAGGCTGCAGCGCGCTAAATGGTTAAAACTTGTCAGTAACATAGAAGAACAAGCTCCTGTGCTGGAGACAACATTCAACAGGGAGTGAGTCATCAAAGTCGGACAGAGCAGCTGGAGCAACGACAGCAGAGAGAGGTGGTTGGTAACCTAGAGAAACTTGTATGCAGATGCAGAACAGATACAATCTCCTTTGTATTCTAAACAAAGCAAAAGAAGAACAATGTATTCGCTAATAGTCTTTATTTACCTCGGCCTACGTGATTATTGTGGTGAGAAAACCCCCTTAGTACCCACAAACAATACTGTTCATAAATAACAGTTTCTAACATGGGACATACTTGGATAACCAGATCTTGTTTTCATGTGGTTCCTCTGCGCTTGTATTATTACAGACATGCATGCCCCTACAAGATGTCTACCTCCTACTTTTGGACCATGAAGCCCACACTGGAAACTCAGCCCTTGAAACAGTGGCTTTGCTACAGATGAAGAAGTATTGTCAAGTGAGTTACTGCTCAGGTTTTACCACTTTTTACTAGAAAGGTGATGGACATATGTATAATAAGGTGTCCTGCTATAGTGATGGCATATACAGTACATGATGGTAGTATATTACATATATAACAGAATCATTTCTTTTACTTTCTTTTTGGGATCATCTACAGCAGAGGTCTTACAGGTCCATATTACAGGAACATCAACACTCCATGCAGCTCCATGTTTTCTTCTTTAGACACAACCTTCTAGTGGCAAATACCCCAGTGTTACAGAATTCTGATAGAGTACACCATATTTTTTGTCCTCAAATATTGTATAAAATTGATAGAAAAGCTCTGCATGAAATCAGAGTGCTACAAACATACAGCAGGCTCCAGCAGTCTTTTAAGGATTTTTAGTAAACGACTCTATAAAACTCTATAAAAGCATTGATACAACCCTACAGATTGTTTCAACTATGCCTACCTGCAGATATAGAAAAAAAAAAATCTGCAAGAGATGTTCTAAACTTCTGTAATATAACATCTGGTTTGTGTTCCAGCCTTTATTAGCAAAGAAGACAGAGATTGAGAAGTGGAGGAAGGAGTTTAGGGAGCAATGGCTTCGAGAACAGAAAAGAATGGTGAGTGACCTTGTCTTGACCTTGACTACGTAAATTTTGGCTTCCAATTATTTGCATCCTTTTCCTATTTTGAACAAATCAGTTGCCTGAGTACCTCAGTTTTTAGACTGAACCTGAGTAAGCAACCCAAACATGTACTTCCACTCCTAAAATTTAATAGCTGAATGCTATGTAAACCTTTGAGTAGTTTTGCTAACATTTTGCTCCTTAGTTTTTGCACCAAATTTTTTCATTCATGTAGTGTTCACCATCATACTCATAGTTATTAACAAAATTCTGCTTGTTTTCTGAACTTGTTCAAATCAGAATTTATTATTGTCATGTGAGCTCCCATAGTGCACTTCGGTCTGGTGAGGGGAAACCAGCTGAATTCTTATTTTTAGCTCTACCGAATGGAAAACAAACCATCATGTAACTGAAAATCAGTACAGAGGAAGTAAGGCAAAAAATAGCAATATTACTCAAGATTCTATGTCATTTTCAACTTTAAAGGGATATCAGTTGTTACTGAAAAGTAGCATTTTCTTCATGGTTCTTCTGTTGACTTTCTTAACTTTCCTTCATCTGCTTCATCGATTGACACAATTCAAGATGGGATGGATTAACGTATCCACTATACATATCTGACACTAAGGCCACCCACAGATGTGACATGATTTTCCTTCATGGGGCTCATCTTGTAAAGAATGGGTGACAATTCTATATCCCTGGGCACAGCTGGATATTTCTTGGTCAGCTCCATTGCTTTGTTGATTTAAACCAATCTGCAAATGACAAAGTTCTTTTTCTATTAAAAACATCAAACTATCATTTAAGTCATAAAAGGGGTTGCACACTTAAAAGGATCTTCCTACTGTGTCCTCCTGTGATTAGTTCATATCTGCGGGCAGGCCTGGAACAAGCTATTCTGGTGTAAATCCAAAGGAATAAATTCTTCTAAAACATAACTTTTAATGTAGTCACCTTAAAAACAATATAGATTTTCAAAGGATTGGTATATATCAGGGACATAGTAAGCAAGAGAGGATTTATACCTATACTGGTCCCTCAAAAAATTCAACCTCTTGAATGACCCTTAGCGGACCTCCCGCCCCTAAAAGGGCGACCCTGCGCCACACTTTCCTCTAATATACCCTATGTCTGACCCCTATACTAGTTGTATTGGTCAGCTATTCCCTCACACATAGGGTACATCAAAAAAACTCAGTGTAAACAACAATTGCACCAGCAAACAGGACTTGATAATAGCAGTGACTAGTAAGCACAAATACACATCACCTTTATGGTTCTGCACTTACGACAAAAAAACAAACGCAACTCTCCGGACGCGTTTCGTCCCAATCTCAGACTTTTCCAGAGCAAGAGACGATCTGCGTAACCATTCTCCGCTCTGCCAAAAGATGAGGATCCGGAGCAGAGGGCCCTCTAATATTAAAGAGGTTGTCCACTTCATAATAAAGTTATTTATATAGCTCCATGGCCCCAAGTAAAATAAAGCAAAAAGTCATGACCTGTTGGGTTTCTTTTTGTGAATCTGATTTGTACCACTCATTTACCTAATAGTGTGACTATCTTCTCTCAGGCCGCCTCATATGCTACGGGAAAATGTTGGTGTCAGGCATTTTCATAAAATTACTATACCCTGTATATATTATGTTGGGTCAGCAATTGTAACGCTTACTATGTCAACCTAAATTGTGTTTAAGACATTAGGGCCATTTCTCCTCCTTACGGTTTATTCCTCCCCATCTCCTATCCTCCTTTTTCCCCACTCTGCTCCCCACTTTTTTTTCTCTATCCTTCTTCTTTTCTCCCCACTCATTTCCTTTCCTCTCACCCACTTGCTTTTGATTCCTTCTATAAGCCCCACTGATCAGTATATTATTAAGAGGCTACATATTACATTTTGTAAACTTGGAAATCTTCATCTCCTTCTGTATAATCGCTCTTCAAAGTGACTATAATCTCTCATTTTGCTTTGTATCTTGATTATCACATTTTCTGTCTCAGCCCTTATCTTTTTGCTGTACTCAATTTACAATAAAACTTCATTGAAAACTAAATAAAAGAAAAAAGTCATACTCACCTTTCCCTGGTCCCTGGTTCCAGCAGCGTATCTTTCCGGTCTTCTGTGAACACTGCGTTACTTAAAAATGGGGATGTCACCTGCAGACAATCAGTGATGTAGCGGTGACATCCTTGTTTTTAAGTGAACAGCTCTGGATGGTGATGTAAATTATAGGCACATGACCGCTGTAGCCAAAGAGCGGCCGCAGTGGTGACCTCCTTGTTCGGAATTAGAAGACTGTAAGCAGAAGACTGAAGAGAAGTGTTGCTGGAACTGGGGACCGAGGAAGGTGATTATGACTTCTTTTATTTTACTTGGGGCACTGGGTCTATTTAAATGACCTTATTTTGGGGTGGACAACCCCTTTAACTTAAAAAATCCATATTATATGAAAATGGGTTTTCTAAACCATGTAACTGTTTGAGCTGTGCTTCAAGGCTAATATTCTAACACTTCATACTATCTTGTATACCCTGTTTCTCCAAAAATAAGACAGTGTCATATTAATTTTTGCTCCTAAAGATGAGCTAAGACTTATTTTTAGGGGATGTCTTATTTTTCTATGAACAATAATTCACATTTATTGTTGAACAAAACATCAACATGTATTAATATACTGTAGTGATTTCATCACAAACATCAGCATAAGAAGCCAAACTCTGAATTGCATATAAAAATGCACCATGTCTTATTTTCGGGGGTGTCTTATTTTTGGGGAAACAGGGGTAAGAGCCAGGAATCCCAGGATGGTTGAAGGTGGTTTTATAGCACCCAGCATGACTGATCCTTCAAAAATTTCAAGTGTATAGATCATAACATCTAGGGCATTACAAGAGCATTTGGCTATGGTAATTTACACCAAAAACTGTCAGAGATGTCCTAGTTACACATGTTGACTATGTAACAGAGCTGTAAACTATAATGCGTCCTGTTGTGACACATTGTTCTCTTCTACCACAGTCAGATTCCCTGTCCTCATTACGTAAGGCCCGTCAACAATATGTACAACGCTGTGAAGACCTTGAGAAAGCCAAGCAATTGAGTGCCAAGATGGAAGAAGAGCAGAGCACAGGAACCTACCCGGGAAGTGCGAGCAAACTTCTGGAGAAACGCAAGAGATCTCGGGAAGAGGCTCAGATCAAGGTGAGGCTCAAAGTATAGCAAGACGTGGTGGGATCCGCAGTGACCATACCATTATCACTTGTCCTGTTGATGGTCGATAAATGTTGTTTGCTGTTGATGGATAGGCTAACATAATTTGATCAAAATGTGCGCTAAGAACCTCAAATTTACATTTATAATAAATATAGCAGTAATGCAATTTGATTCATTTATATATTCATTGTTAATATACATTGTCACGTTCTAAGGGAAAATAAAAAGCCGAGTATGTAAATCCTCTGGGCCCCTGCGAGCGTAGATGGAGTAACTCGCAGAGGGAGCCGAAGTGAAGGCCAGGATAGCAGGTGCTGGTATGGATAACAGGACACAGCAGGTGTAACCGTAGGCAGATAGCACAGTCCCAGGACGGTAGCAGACTAGAAACAGCGGCAGATATGCATCAGTTAAACGGACTGGTGCAGCGGCATTTATACAGCAGATAGGTACAGATAGCACAGGTTCCGCAGAAATACAGCAGCCAGGGGTGAAGCTCTATGTAGTGAACAACAAGTAACTGACCAGAAGCAAGGGCAGGAAGTTCCTTTAATAGCCAGAGGTCACAGTTCACAAAGTAGGAAATTGGGTAGTAGTGCCATGCGTGTGCCCTAAGGGGAGCTCGTTTGTGCACAAGACGGCAGGGAGCCAGAGGAGGCAGCGAAGACACATATCTACCGGCAGGCAGCGCCACCGGCACCGCAGCACAAGCAGGAGCCAGGACAGGTGAGTAAAAAGTAGCAGAGACACTGGCCACCTCAACCCGGGAGACACGGGCACGCTGACGGTCCATGGCAAGGACCACGTCGTGAACCATGACATGCATTTTAGTGTTTGCAGTGTGCCGCTGTATTTTTTTCGGGTATGTGCAGATGTTTTTCATGGGATAAACCCTTTAAAGTGGTTGTTCAGTTTAATAAAATTATAGTTAAATGGGATCAGGTTTGCGAAAAGCAAGAAGAAAAGTGGTAGGCACCTCCCAGGTCCACGTCACGACAACTTCCCTGGGATTCCCTCCACTTCTTTTCGGAGTTCTGTTCCCGACCGGATGGAGAGGCTCACACTCCATTCACTCATTATAAACATCTGCTGTGTGTTGGGACCAGAACCCAGTAGTGAAGAGGAGCAGATCCCGAAGAGCACTGGAGCGGAAGATCAGGAGGTAAGTATGACTTTGTTTCTGTTTTTTTCCCCACTCTGGCCCCATTTAACTATAATTGTATTAAACTGAACAACCCCATTTAGGTGGGTAGAGATAGAACACAGCAAACACATAAGTATTGGCTATTATTCAAGCAACAGTGTTTTATTTTGGAGATAATGGTTAAAGGTCTACACCCTCAGAGACATTATGTTATGTGCACTTAATTGACTATTTATAGATGTATTAATGTCCCATTTTCTATATGCTCTTTTTTTAAATTTCAGGCCCATGAGGCTGAGTTTATATACAGGTCCTGTGTGATGGAGGCGAACGCCCGCAGTGAGCAGCAGGAGAAGGTCCGGCAGAGAATAATATCGCACATCAGGAAACTCATTAACCAGGGAGACCAAGTGATGAAGGAGGTATGTGCCGAACATACAGTCCCCAAAATGATCATGTAAAAACTCTGCAGGTACCATAGCACTACCACCACCTCCACCAAGTACTTGCAGCTTTTGCTTTTTTTCTTTTTATTTGATGACACAATATTATTTAGGTGAACCTGTGAGTATCTGAGAGCAGGATATGATGGAGGGATAAAAGCTTAGTTCTGTAGCAGGATTTCAAAGTAGAAACTGAGTAAATCCTGATACTATTCCTTAGAGAGACAGTAGGAGTCCTGCTTACCCCACCCACGTACAGTGATTTACAGTTTGCTCTGTACATACACTGATACATGATAAACTGTCAATCACTGTATGTGGGTGGGATAAGCAGGACTTTCACTGTCTCTCCTTCTAGGATTTACTTTGGATTTTATTCAGTAATCCTGCTCCAAATCATATAATCCTATAAGAAAGAGAGCTCAGCTTCTCTGCCCCTGTCACATACTGCTTTCAGAATAGCACCTTTAAAAAGACTATGATTGGCCTTTAACAGTAATTATCAGTATTACACACTAACATAATTATACTAGTGGGTACAATTATGACCACTAAAGACCCCCTAAAATGCAAAAGATGGGACTTTAAAGTAAGTATTTACTAGGTTCTTTAAAATGAATTAAATTACATCATCCCTTTCAGTCAGCAAGGAGCTGTGGCCACCATGTTTGCTGGCAGCAGTCTAAACCTGTTGCTCTCCAGCTACTGAGAAACTACAACTCTCTACAATACTTTACGCAATGTATTGTTCTACCAGGCCTAAGCCTCAGTTCTTACTGCTGTCATGTCTCTCATTTTATAATGTATCCAAGACCAGGTTGACAGATTTTTTTTCGATCGGATGTCATTAACCCACAATGAAGTCCATCCTGTTTCCATCAGGCTTCTGGTGGTTTTAAAGGAAATTTATCACCAATATTTATTTTTACCAATTAAAACCAGATACTGATATTTACTCTTAGTGTGGTTATTTTCCGTTTGTAGATTTTTTTATTCTGTTGCAGGGAGGGTAAGAGGGTAACACTGTGACTTTCTCCTGTTATGAATGGAGGTTCTGGTCTAATATACACTACTATTCAGAAGTTTGGGGTCACTTAGAAATGTCCTGATTTTTTAAAGAAATGCACAGTTTTTTTCAATGAAGCTAACATTAAATTAATCATTAATACATTCTATAAATTGTTAATGTGGTAAATGAGTATTCTAGGTGCAAACGTCTGGTTGTTAATGCAATATCTACATAGGTGTATAGAGGCCCATTTCCAACAACCATCACTCCAGTGTTCTAGTGGTACATTGTGTTTGCTAACTGTGTAAGAAAGCTATTGGATATTTTGAACACCCTTGAAAACCCTTGTGCAAGTATGTGAGCCCAGCTGAAAACAGTTTTGCTGATTAGAGAAGCTATAAAACTGACCTTCCTTTGAGATAGTTGAGAATCTGGAGCATTAAATTTGTTGGTTCGATTAAACTCGCAAAATGGGCAGAAAAAGAGAACTTTCATGTTAAACTCGACCGTCTATTCTTGTGCTGAGAGATGAAGGCTATTCCATGCGAGAACTTGCCAAGAAACTGAAGATTTGCTACAACGGTGTGTACTACTTCCTTCAGAGGAGAGCACAAACAGGCTCTAACCAGAGTAGAAAGAGAAGTGGGAGGCCCCGCTGCATAACTGAGCAGCAAGACAAGTACATTAGAGTCTCTAGTTTGAGAAATCGATGCTTCACAGGTCCTCAACTGGCAGCTTCATTAAATAGTACCCGCAAAATGCCAGTGTCAATGTCTACAGTGAAGAGGTGACTCCGAGATGCTGGCCTTCAGGACAGAGTGGCAAAGAAAAAGCCATATCTGAGACTGGCTAATAAAAGAAAAAAATTAATATGGGCTAAAGAACACAGACATTGGACAGAGGAAGATTGGAAAAAAATGTTATGGAGACAAATCGAAGTTTGAGGTGTTTGGATCCCACCGAAGAACATTTGTGAGACGCAGAACAACTGGAAAGATGCTGGAAGAGTGCCTGATGCCATCTGTCAAGCATGGTGGAGGTCATGTGATGGTCTGGGGTTGCTTTGGTGCTGGTAAAGTGGGAGATTTGTACAGGGTAAAAGGGATTTTGAAGAAGGAAGGCTATCACTCCATTTTGAACGCCATGCCTTACCCTGTGGGGGCGCTTGATTGGAGCCAATTTCATCCTGCAACAGGACAATGAGCCAGAGCACACCTCCAAATTATGCAAGAACTATTTAGGGAAGAAGCAGGCAGCTGGTATTCTATCTGTAATGGAGTGGCCAGCGCAGTCACCAAATCTCAACCCCATTGAGCTGTTGTGGGAGCAGCTTGACTGCATGGTACGTAAAAAGTGCCCATCAAGCCAATCCAACTTGTGGGAGGGGCTTCTGGAAGCATGGGGTGAAATTTATCCAGATTACCTCAGCAAATTAACAGCTAGAAGCCAAAGGTCTGCAATGCTGGAATTGCTGCAAAAGGAGCGACGAAAGCAACGTTTGAAGTAGAAAATTATTATTTCCCATAAAAATCATTATTTCCAACCTTGTCAATGTCTGGACGAGATTTCTGTTCATTTTGCAACTCATTCGATAAATAATAGTATGAGTTTTCTGGAAGAGCATAGAATTGTCTGGGTGACTCCAAACTTTTGAACGGTAGTGTATACTTTCATTTGAATCCAGCCTGTTGTGATAATGAGGAGACTGCTGAGCAGTAATCTCTACAGACCAGACTGTTTCAGATTATTATAAGGCTTAGCTGCCAAAAGTAAAAAAAAAACTGCAGGATTTCAGTATCTTTTTAACCCCTTACCGACAATGGATCTATGGATACGTTCCATTGTCGGTAAGAAGCATTGAGGTAGGAATGCTGAGTATGTCCACTACATAGGCGGTAGGTGCAAGCTGCGCACTGTTCCTCCCTCTGATCCACACCCCAGTGACGTGATCACATGGGTGCTGATCGGTAACCATTACAGCTGGAAGCCTAATGAAGGCTTCTGTAGCCACCATGTAAATGTTTCCCTTACTTCCCGTGCCGGGTAGGAAGTAATAGAACCACCATCTTGGTAAACCGTTCTGCATTATTTATATACTGCAGAAGGATGTACATGCAATCAAGCCCCCTAGTGGTCAAGTACCCTATGAGTATTAAAGGAATTAAAAAGTAATAAAAATACTAAAAGATCACCCCCCCCTTGTCATTTTACAAATAAAATAAACTAAAAAGTTACACAAAATTGTTATTCCCATGTCTGTAAAAGTAAATTTTTATAGAGAATCGGGTGTTTAGAGTTTATTTGGTGCAAAATACACCAAAAAATGAACATCAACATTAATACTGCGGAATACATTATTCCTACTATCTTGTAAATGTTGGTTCCAGATGGTGGTAATTATCTTCTGTGGACTGACACATATTCCTGCTTCTATGTGTACATCTCATAAGCTACCACTGTATATGAATTGTCACCAGCTGTAGCCAAATTTATCTTAATTTCTTATCTTGATTTCTTGTGCTTGGAAATGCAGCCAATCCTGAAGCAAGACTGTCACAATACTAATATCTGGCCAGATCATTTCCATATCATCTTACAACAAGTGTTGTAGTATGCAAAGGAAGAAAAGAACATGCAACCTCTGTTAATAAAACTTTGAAGGTTCTAATTCTTAAGCTTTGTTCACACAACGGATTTTAATGTTGAATTTGACGCAGATTCTGTATCGTATTCCGCATCAAAATCCACCTGAAAATCCCTTTCCTTTCAATAGGCCGTGTATAATTTATCTTTTCAGTTACAGAGCAGATTTTTTAAACTATGGGTATGAAAGGGTGCAGACAAAAAAGATCAGATATGTCCATTCTTTAAAGCGGATCCTGCTCCACATCGGGCGGCGTGACGCAAACTAGCTCCATTAAAATGGGACTAAACCGCATCTAAATCGGAGGAGAAAGCGACCTCTGCACAGTTAGAATCAGAGGCAGAAATCCGAAGTACCGCCTCAGATCTCTGCCTTGGAATTAAGATCAGATTATTCAATTTGGAAAAAGCTGACCATTGAACATACCCTTCCAGTGAAACCTCTGTGAGATGATCACCAAAATTTGAAGAAAAAAAATATGGCGGTCTTCTCAAAGAAGTGGAACGCTATACATAAGACATAAACATATCATCCAAATATTTGGTCTAGATAATGGGCAGTCTTCTCAAAGATGTGGTCTTGATCCTAAAGAGAGAAAATCCAGGTTAAAATGTATAATAAATGTCTTGACTGGGTTATTCTGGAGTTGCCATTGATAGACTTTCCCTTTTAAACTTTTAAAAAGAATTGGTGCAGTAATCTTTTTAATAAACAGAAAGGGGTACACATCTTGATGGTTACTACACACTAGGTTGCACTATTACTAGAATGAGGTGAACTACATTCAATGCTAGCTATAAAAAACAGCTCTCAAGGGCCACTAGAACTTCACAGAAATACCCAAATGCAACCAATTGACTCGGGCTTACATGGCACTAGCCCAACAGGAAAGGGGTCACTACCCTACATGGGTGTACATTCACATCCACTCTTAACCCCTATGGCAAGTCCGCTTGATTTAACTTACATAGGTTATGCTATCAGATACACTCAGGCCTCTGAATGCCCACCTTTAATAACTACAATACCCACCTATAACAAATAGGTGGGTAAGGCCAATCCTCAAAGATATACAAATGCCTGGTTATATGACTTAATTAGAGAAGGAAAACCCACACAAAATGTATAATGCCTAGGACAAGATAAGACGTAACTTTTATTTAATAAATCTACAGTCTAAAAAGGCATGATAGAATCGACAATCCTTAACACAATAACCCCACAAAAAACCCTACAAAACTATATGCTTCCTATCCAAAATTTGGAGAAACCGCCTCGATAATAGCTACCTATTCTATCATGCCATCTCTAACTCGTGGAGGGATCCCATTCTAGCTATTATGGATCTTCCGCTATATTCTATACCTACGATATCATCATTTATATAAAGGGACATAAGTTTAGTATGTGACCCTTTATTCTATTGTTGACTGCTATTGAGTTCCCATGCATCTGGTTGTTCCCTGATGAACCCCGAAATAGGGGAGAAATGCGGTGGAATGGTTGATATCTTTATTCTAGGGTTGGTTGTGTTTTATCTCTTTGATGTTTGATTATATATGCACTGGTAATATCAGATGAATAATTGATGTGTTCTGATATGGGAATTTTATGCTACGGTAAACACTGATAGATCATATTTATTTGTTTGGTTTGGCATCTTTGATCATTTATATTACACCCTTCATACTTTGCTTCAGGAAATATGCACGGTATACGCCTTTTTGACTAGGATATGTCCTGGTAGAATCTTTAGGGTACATTAGAATTATTTAGTTTAGGTTCTGGTTTGGTAGCACCCTTATCGGGGCGGTTTCCCCAAATTTTGGATAGGTAGCGTATAGTTTTGTAGGGTTTTTTGTTGGGTTATTGTGTTATGGATTGTCGCTTCTTTCATCCCCTTTTAGACTTTATATTTATATAATAAAAGTAAAGTCTTATCTGGTCCTAGGGATTATACATTTTGTGTGGTTTTCTCCCACCTTTAATAATCAACAAACCACCAGCACCTATTTAAAGGGATTGTCCTTAAATAATTGCTTTACTTTTAAGATTTGTCTAAAATCCCTTACTCGCCCAGCTACCTCTCAGTTTGCTTGTGTGGGATTATGAAATCTGTAGGTTGGCACTGCAGGGATTTTATGTGACAGCAATAAATTTCAAAGTCTCATGGAGACCTGCTGTTGTCACCCATGCCTTAGTACTGCTGTTGCTAGGCAACAGCTTAACCATACTGGCAGAGTACTTTAGTTATAGTAAAGCTATAGTTCTATTACATTATATCCATTGTAAATTTATAAGCATCTTTACTTACACAACTGGGGCGAGACAAAACACCATCTAACAGCCACAGCCCATGTGAATACACAGTTCTTCATTTGGTCATTTGGTGCCATATTTTATCTTTTTTAAATTTAAAGATATGATGGTGTATCTATGGTCTGTGGTGGGTTCTTAAAGGCATTGTCCACCTCCCCTTTTTAATGGCTAGTATGGATCTGGGACTGGAAAAAAATAAAATAAATAATACACACCTCTTGTTTGCTGTTCCTACCAGTGGTGTTTCTGCTGATCCTCTCTGCCGTCTTATGTTGTCTTCTGGCTTTGAACGTCACAATGATTGGCTGCAGCGTTCATGTGATACTGCCCAACATCATCATTTAGAGCCTTGACTCTAGAACAGTGATACCTGATGGCAGGACCAGGACAAGGTATTCTGGTATTCTGGTGCCCTAGGCTAGTAAGGCATATAGCGCCCTCCTCCATGGAAAATTCAGTCCACTCCATACCTCTTTGCGCCCTTTTTCTGCCTGGGATAAAGTGGTGCTAGATGGTCACCTATCTTCATCTATCCATTGTCCTGGTGGTGCCAGTGATGTTCCATTCTGCCAAAGCCAAAAGACAATCAGAAGACCGACGGAATGGACCGGCAAATGCATCACTGGAAGGATCAGCAGTTCAGAGGTGAGCATTGCTTTTTTTTTTCTTCCAGTCACAGTTCCATAATAAGTAGAGGTGGACAACCCCTTTAAGTATAAATATAGTTTTGATAATTTACTGAAAATAACCCTTTTCCCTCTTGTTACATGCATCTACAGAGGTGACAATTAGGCCTGTACAAAAACCTGATGCAGAGCAGAACCTATGACAATTTGTCCATTTTCTGACAGGTGACCCAAAACCTTATGCGCATGAAGCGTTCGCAGTGTGAATCTATACCTGCCGGATATGGCAATTTACTAAGCTTGTGTGAACCCTATGAAGTTGGAGACCGATATCTTCAGTTCATCTTGACTGTACCAAGAAAGCATATAGAGCCTGAAAAATTCACTTTCCAGGAGCACACCCCTACCAGCCAGAGGTAATCTTCAATCTACAGTTGGGAATTAGAATTGTAGTGCCATGGTCTGGAACTGAGATTGGCCTCTTAGAAAGATATTCAGCCTTATTAGAAAATGATTAGTATAATGGAAATTACTATCAGATGTGACCTACTAGTGTTCAAGTGCTTCAGTGACTGCAGCAGCAGTGACATCTATGGGGACCACGGAGATACAGCCAGTCTGTAGGCTTTAAAAGGATGTTACCATCTCAGACAGGCTCAGACTGTGAGCAGGAGAAACCCCCGGAGGGCCCCTGGACATGCTGGGCCCCTGTGTAGATTTTCAGGCAGAAAGGCAGAGAAGGTAAGGCAAAAAAAACAATTGACAGAATGCAAAAGGCATGTGCAATAGCGGTAGGATGGACCCCAAGTATCTCCGCGACTGGTGGGCCCCAAGTATCAACTCTAGTGGTGGGCTCCAAGTATCAACTCTAGTGGTGGGCCCAAAGTATCAACTCTACTGGTGGGCCCCAAGTATCAACTCTATTGGTTGACCCCAAGTATCAATTCTAATGGTGGGCCCCAAGTGTCAACTCTAGTGGTTGGCCCCAAGTGTCAACTATAGTGGTTGGCCCCAAGTCTCAACTCTAGTGGTTGGCCCCAAGTTCCAACTCTAGTGGTGGGCCCCAAGTGTCAACTGTACTGGTGGGCCACAAGTGTCAACTCTACTGGTGGGCCCCAAGTGTAAACTGTACTGGTGGTCCCTAAGAATCAACTCTACTGGCGGGCCCCAAGTATCAACTGTACTGGTGGGCCCCAAGTGTCAACTCTACTGGCGGGCCCCAAGTATTAACTGTACTGGTGGGCACCAAGTGTCAACTGTACTGGTGGGTCCAAAGTATCAATTGTACTGGTGGGCCCCATGTATCAACTCTAGTGGTAGGCCTCAAGTATCAATTCTAGTGGTGGGCCCCAAGTGTCAACTCTAGTGGTAGGTCCCAAGTATCAATTCTAGTGGTGGGCCCCAAGTATCAATTCTAGTGGTGGGCCCCAAGTGTCAACTCTCCTTGTGGGCCCCAAAAATCAACTTAACTGAAGACATGGTTTTCTTAGTTTCAGGTAGGGAGCTAAATCTAAAAGAAAAACTACCTTTTAGTATTCCATGGAAAATGATTTCCCAACACAAAATTAGAGAACCAATGGCAGAAAGTGTCTTTACCTAAATGTTGCTCTGGTGCCGCTTCTCTTTAGGAAATAATACAAAATGATGGGTTGTAACCTGTCCAATAGCTCTTCCCATAGTAATAGGATTGTCAGAGGGATCTACCAACAAAAATATTAAGTATACTTCCAGGTTAGGAGGGAACAATCACTAGTAGCTGAATTCTTTAGTGACACATAAATCATAGAAATTTTATTTCATTGGTGTCATACTTATGTTACTTCATCCTACCAAATGATTGCTTTATTTTTATGTACGGCCTCATTATGTATTAATCATATTATAACTTTGCAGGTCATCACCCAGCGGTAGAAGGAAGAATGCAGTGCAACTGGTCCGAGTGTCATCTTCCTTATCTGACCTCAATGTCAAAATCGACGAGACAGGAACAAGGATATTACCAGGTGTTGTGCTTAATTGACTCAGTCCATATTCATAGTGAAACTTCCCTCTTCATATACACCTTCACAGAATCATTCACCTGCATGCTGTGTGTCATACTTACATATAATCAGATATACACAATCATATCATCATACAGCATCAATGGTGTAACTTAAACCAGTTTTCATTACAAAGATTAGCTTTCAACATAAAGGGACCGTTAAATGAAGACTTTTTTAAATACATTGATCAATAGATTTTACTTTAGTCATGAGATAAGAATGTTTTTTATGTCCTCTGAAGTGCACACAGGTTTCTGTGGATACTCACATACCAGACGGACGTCTGTTATCTGATTAGCTGAGAGCAGAGAGCAGGGAGTGATGTCACCCCACTAAAGGACTGAGATGGAAGCAAACAAATATCTAACAAGATTAGCTTCACTAAACAAAAGGTGCATGTGCTATAAGGAATGAAAAGCATGGCTTTATCTGTAATCTTATTAGAGATAACAGTCTCCTGCACTGTCAGAGTAACGGCTCGTTAAAGTATGCTAATCACTGCTGTAGAACCACCCACAGCCTAAGGAGACAGAGTTAATGCAAAACTGCTAAAACTAAATTTAACAGCATGATGAGAAAACCTCTGTAAATAAAACCTGTCACACTGAAAGTTCAGTATATTCAGCAGGCAGCACGTTATAAATGAATTAAACTATACATTGAACTAAGAAGATGATCCCTTAAGTTACAATGGTCTCAGGATACAATATTTTCAACATACAAAGGTCTTTACTGGGATACTGTATGTTGAGTCTGGTTTCAATATACAATGTTCCAGACAGGGATCCAGTCAATTACCATGAACACTTTACTTGTAAACCTGTATTAGTGAGGTGCAAGCAGTGTTTGGTGGTCTAGTAGCGCCTCTCTACAGTACAATGCAGTACTACATGTCCTGTACTGCTCTTACATGTATTAGTGAGGTGCATGCAGTGATTGGCGGTCTAGTAGCGCCTCTCTACAGTACAGTGCGGTACTACATGTCCTGTACTGCTCTTACATGTATTAGTGAGGTGCATGCAGTGATTGGCGTCTATAGCGCCTCTCTACAGTACAGTGCGGTACTACATGTCCTGTACTACTCTTACATGTATTAGTGAGGAGGTGCATGCAGTGATTGGTGGTCTATAGCTCCTCTCTACAGTACAATGTGGTACTACATGTCCTGTACTGCTCTTACATGTATTAGTGAGGTGCATGCAGTGCTTGGCAGTGTGGTAGAGCCTCTCTACAGTACAGTGCGATACTACATGTCCTGTACTGCTCTTACATGTATTAGTGAGGTGCATGCAGTGATTGGCAGTGTATTAGTGCCTCTCTACAGTACAGTGCGGTACTACATGTCCTGTACTGCTCTTACATGTATTAGTGAGGTGCATGCAGTGATTGGCAGTCTATAGCGCCTCTCTACAGTACAGTGTGGTACTACATGTCCTGTACTGCTCTTACATGTATTAGTGAGGTGCATGCAGTGATTGGCGGTCTAGTAGCGCCTCTCTACAGTACAGTGCGGTACTACATGTCCTGTACTGCTCTTACATGTATTAGTGAGGTGCATGCAGTGATTGGCGGTCTAGTAGCGCCTCTCTACAGTACAGTGCGGTACTACATGTCCTGTACTGCTCTTACTTGTATTAGTGAGGTGCATGCAGTGATTGGTGGTCTAGTAGCGCCTCTCTACAGTACAGTGCGGTACTACATGTCCTGTACTGCTCTTACATGTATTAGTGAGGTGCATGCAGTGATTGGCGGTCTAGTAGCGCCTCTCTACAGTACAGTGCGGTACTACATGTCCTGTACTGCTCTTACACGTGCCAGGAAAAGCTCTTTTGGGCACCAGATGAGGGCCCAATCTCTTCTTTTTTGTCTGGTAATGTCTGGTAATGTTTAGGAAAACTGTGTAAGCGTAAGGATATATTCACATAGCTGATTTGGACGCTGAATTCCAGCATCCAATCCAGCGTCAAAACCTCATCAGAAAAGCGCCTCAAAAACACCTGTTCAGCCGAGGTTTTGATGAGGATTTGATCATGTTTTGGACGAGGTTTTTCAACACTGTTTTCTTTCTGAAATACCTATCCACAACAAAAACAGTGTTGAAGAACGTGCCAAAAGTGTGTCAAAAACACCCAAAAAAAACGTATCTAAAACTGTGCCGAGGTTTTGAAGCTCTCCATTGATTCCTATGGGAAAGAATTGACATGACGCTTCTTTTTCAGCATCCAAAACAGCATCCAAAGAAGAGCATTAAAACCTTGTCGTGTGTAAACTACTACGTTATTTTACATAGGAATCAATGTAACTGGGGGCATTTACATTGAATGAACTGAGGGCATTTACATTGAATAAACTGGGGACATTTACATTGAATGAACTGAGGGCATTTACATTGAATGAACTGAGGGCATTTACATTGAATAAACTGGGGACATTTACATTGAATGATCTGGGGGCATTTCAGGGGCTTTTTTTATGCAGTTTTGGGCGAGGAAACTCTCTGAAAACAGCATCAAAATCAGCCGTGTGAACTTTCCCTTAGAGTGTCTGTTCCATATAGCAACCAATCAGAGAGCAGCTTTCATTTTTCCAGTGCAGGAAAAAAATAAAAACTGAGCTCTGATTGGTTGCTATGGGATCTGATTGGTTGTTATCGGCTCTGATTGGCTGTTATGGGCTATGATTGGTTGCTATGTGCTCTGATTGGTTGATATGAGCTCTGATTGGTTGCTCTGGGCTCTGGTTGGTTTTTTTGGGCTCTGATTGGTTGCTATGGGCTCTGGCTGGTTTTAATGGGCTCTGATTGGTTGCTATGGGCTATGATTGGTTGCTGTGGTCAACAAAGACAGTCTTACTGCTAGACAGTTTTCATAAATGAGGGCCATTGTGTAAAGTCCAGGACCAAGATATGCTTCTGTCCTCATCATAGAAAGTGATTTCCAGCCTCCAGCAGCTCTCTCTGATGTTATACAGAAGGACGCGCTTTATCTGGATTAATTATCTGCTTAATTATTTTAATCTCCATTTTCCATTATGTTGGTGACATTTTGGGGCCTCAGAACCACTCACCATTTTTTTGAACATACAATGGTCTTCCTGGAACTAATTAATATTGTTTGTGGAGGGAGCACTGTATAAGTTTGTGAGGATAGTTTCAGTATAATATCACACGTCATACACCGGCGTGTACTGTGTGCTCCGCTATACGCCTGCTATTAAAAGTACACGCTGGGCAGAGCATACTTCTAAGTGCTCCGGCCTGGACCCCATTCACCCTCCCTTTCCCCATGTCACTCCTTTCTCCGGGCACTCAGTACGCGCCGGAGAATACACTGTAAAATCATAGCGCTCAATGAGTGCTATGATTTTACTGCATTTGTGGGGAGAACTTCGGGCACATTGCACACACTGCAGCACAATGATGCTCCTAGTACGCCCCGCAAATACGCCATGTGAACACCCCCAACTTGTACCTTATTGATCTAAACCTCTGCACATTCCAGGTTTAGGAGTCCAATGGGTGGTTTACATAGAGAGATAGTTGTCAGTCACTAAGTAGGACCACCCACTGGACTCCTAAGACCAGAATGATCAAAGGTTTAGATCCATACAATGCAAGTTGGCCTGGCTCACTTGTGATGGACGGTTTTAGCCTAAGACTACACTAGGGACCAGAGTCTAAGGAGCCCCCTTCGCCCTGGTTTTTCTGTGTTAACCCCTGTAAATGCTTCCGTCTTCACTGCAAGTACTCCTAGGCTGCTATTCATAACGCAGGATGTTAAGATGCAGTACTGACGGAGCAGATGACAGGCGTAGTCAGGCAGGCAATGGGTCGAGACAGGTAAAATTTATGGTAGGTCAGAGACAAAGCCGAAGGTCAGGCAGTGGACAAGGAGCTATTTCAGAGGACAAGGCTGATACCAGGAATCATTTTATCTATCTTAAAGGGGTTTTCCAAGATTAAAAAAAAAACAAAAAAAAAACTCCCTACCACCTTCCATTGTGCTATAATAGAAAATTAACCCATACATACCCCTCCCATCACCACAGTTTCAGCTCTGACAGTGCTCCAGTGTCCCTCCCCCCTATCCCTCCATTTATGCATCACATGAGGCTGCAGCCAATCTCTGACCTCAGCAGTCACATGTCTGCATGTACAGCATGTGACCACAGAGGTCAGTGATAGGCTGGAGCATCATGTGATCAATGAACGTGATGTCATCAGTGAGGGATTGGGTGAACACTGGAGTTCTGGCAGCGCTGGAACGGTGGTGATGGGAGACAAAAGTATGAGACACATCAAAACTATAGTTTTGATTTGTCTCTAATGTAAGTTTTCCTTCCTCAACTATATATGGGAAATTGAGCTACTGAGACATAAGTATGGGTTCATTTTCTATTTTAGCACAGCAGGAGCTAGTAGACAAGTTTTTAAAATTTTTGGAAAACCCCTTTAAACTTCTTTGCTTATCCTGCTCTATAACCTGCTGCCTTCAGAATAGATGGCGTTTTCAACATGACAGGTTCCCTTTGAAGACATGGGGCCAAATCTTTAATAGAGCCATAGAGTCATTTATAATACCTTTGTCTTCTTGCGTGTAACAGAGGGGTCTTAAAAGGGTTTTCTCACCATGCTGCTACACAGAGATTGCACAGCCAGCTTCAGACTCAAACTTGCTAGTCAGGCTGTGGGCGGTTCTACAGCAGTGATTGACATTTCAGCTCTGCTGTCCTAGCTGATACTATTAGAGGAACATTGGTGGTGAAGGGGTTTTAATAGCAGGGCACAAAGCTACAGAACTCTAAAGGATTTTAGTTTGTCAATAAGAAACATAAAGAAGGTTTGGCGCCACTGATAAGACACAGCAGGGAGTGACATCACCATTCCAGCCAGGTCTCTGAAGCCTATTAGAGAGACAGAGGGGGTCTGTAACCTGGCAAAGCTTTTGTACACACGTAGGAGAAAAGAACTGCTCTAGCTCTAAAAGGAAGCAAAATCAGAACAGCATTGTATTTCATAATATACTTTATTAACCTTTGTCTACATATCTAAAACTAATCAATTAAATTGGAATACCCCTTTAAGTAAGACTGAACTGCCCCCCTATATATCATTATCTAAATATGGAAAAATACAAAATAAATCTTATTACCTTGATTTGTTTCTCTAACTTCCTGCATTTTTCCTTTATTTAAGGTGAACGAGGCTCTTGGGGCAATAAGATTCTGCCCAGTGACTCTGAGAGTGTTGGAGGCAGCAGTGAGCCAAGGTCTCTTGAATCTCCCACGGACAGTCCAGGTAAAGAACATTGCTGGGTGTGGATATCAAGGCAGAGGGTATCCTTGGTCTCCATAATCTTTTTGGATTGCTCTAACTTGGTTATGATTCATCCCATAGGCTTGTTTCACACAAGAGTAACATGGGTGCATTTGTGCGCCTCTTTTGTGGCCAAACGTCCAGGCCCAACTGCAAGTCTAAAGACCTAAACTGACAGCATAATACATCTCTATGATACTGTTAGCTCTGGTCAATAAATCCATATTTGGGCCAGGACATTCAGCCCTAATACAAGTGTAGATACTGTATGCGCCTGTATTACCCCTGTGTGACACAAGCCTATTACTCAGTAATTTAGAATTGTGATATTCACATAAAAGGCTTTTTCCAGCACACAACAATCGTCCTTGCTACCATGGACTGTTGGTTTTGATCCTGGATTAGATAAGGGGGTTGTCCGGGATTATAAAAACATGGCAGCTTTTTTCCCAAAACAGCATTACACCTGTCTATGGGCTGTGTCTGGTACTGCAGCTCAGCTGCTTTGAAGTAAATGGGGCTGAGCTGCAATACCCCGCACTACCTGTGGACAGGTGTAGCGCTGCTTTTAGAGAAAATCTGCCATATTTCTCTAATTCTTGACAACCCCTTAAGTCTTCCATATATTTTTCTCTGCCATTGAATAACATACATTTGAGACCTTGTTAATCTTGTTTAAGCTGTCACCATTTTGATCCTGAACACCTGTATTTTTGCTCTTGCTTCTCTTCTAGTTCATTTTGTGAGGAAAGTGGCCAAAGCTTCCTCCATAGGGACCATGTCTTCTGATGACCTTGATGAGAGAGATTCCTACCATGCTGAGGATGTAGGTGAGTGACACCTAAGGCTTTGTATTTCCTAATTGTGCAGGTGCCCACAGCTACCTACCTCACTACCTACCTCACTGTTTACCTGACCTTGTAGACTCCACAGATGCCTCCTCCGAGAATGGTATGCATCTACCAAACTCGGACAAGTTGGTTATGTCATCAGCTGCCCAGACCCACCGCCTTCGACGTACAAGAGTTCCAAGCAAATGCAGAGAGTGTGAAAACTTCATGGTGTCGGGATTTGAGTGTGAGGAGGTAAAATATCTAAAATCTCTATATATAGTAAAATATCAGGATAACATTAGTTCTTCTATTGCATATGTATGGGAGCTTTCCATCTCTTCCAGCTCTAGACTAAATCTCTCTATTTTCACTGTAGTGCTACTTGACTTGTCATAAAAGGTGTCTGGAAAGCTTATTGATCAAATGTGGTCATCAGAAACTGCCTCCCAAAGTTCCTCTGTTTGGTGTCGATTTTTGTCAATTCCCAAGATACTTTCCAGAAGAGGTGCCCTTCATCATCACCAAATGTACATCTGAGATTGAGTTACGGGCACTGGGACAACAGGTAAACCCATTTATTATAATTTACTAAACATGCATGGTTATCTCCTCTAACACATTTGTTTGGTGCTCTAAAAGTCCACCAGTTGTGAAAACCCATTTTTATCAACTTTACTAAGGAGTTTCATAGTTTAATTGTACTTGTCCATCAAGTTCAACAATGGGTGAGGAAAAATGTGGATGAAGGAAGGGTTAGAGAGAATTCATGAGCTTTGTCCCCGCCCCCCTCCCACCCTACTGATGAAGACTTTGGAATCCATAGGGCAAGAAACCATTTGCCCTAAAGAATTATTTTATTCCTGATCAAAAAATTGTCATCAGACTGGATCTACATAACTGTTAATACAGCTCAAAAAACACTCCACAGGCCATATTTACAGCTCAATGGCTGGACTAGACTGAACCCAGTAGCAGGCAACTCTGGCCCATATGCTACTTGGGAAAAATAAACAGGTGCAGCTAATTGCTGAGCAGCAGCTCACACACCCCACCACTAGGGGAACAATTAGATGATACGAAACTGCACATTATCTTAATACTTGTTCACACCAGCATGCAAGAACGGCTACATAAGTAGTAATAGTATGTAGTAGTAAATAGTTTTTAAAGCCTTTCTTGAAGCCCTCACCTGTTCCTGCTGTGACCAGCTCCTGAGACGGCTGTTCCACAGGTTCACAGTTCTCATGGTGGAGTAGGTTTTTCTTCTCTGGATATTGAATGTTTTGTTCTTCAGATGGAGGGAGTTTTACATTAAATAGATTTTCACCATACTTTTTGTAGGTGCCGTTTATATAAATTAGTCTTCCCTGTAGCCATCTTTTCTCAAGACTAAATAGGTTTCATTCTTTTTAACCTTTCCTCATAAGTAAGATGCTCCATACCCATAATAGAGTTAATAGAGGAGGGTCCTCTATTTAGGATCCTGGCCTCTTGGCCAGAGGGATGAATCATCAAAGAGCACCTCTTACTCTGGAGGATATGACCTGTTACATATCACCTGGACAGCCCACTGATTTGAATATCCAAAGCGTAATGCCTGAATTCTCCAGTGGTGGTGCTGAAGAGAAATTGTACACTTACTGCTGGATTTCTTCACATATTACAGATGATCATCGGGAGTTCCAGCAGGGGCACATGGTGGGATCTGCTTATTATTATGGGATGTTTACAACAAGTGGTCAAAGTCCATAGCAGAGAACCCCTTTAACAGATGATTCTTGCTGCTAAACATAAACATAATTTATTGTGGCATTAAACTTGCCTATTGACACATGTTCTTTGATTATATCTGTTCCAGGGTCTGTATCGCATAAGTGGGGCCAAAGCTCGGGTGGAAAAGCTTCTACAGGCGTTTGAGAATGGCAGAGAACTCGTGGATCTGTCCGGCCATTCACCTCATGACATCACCAGTGCCCTCAAACACTTTCTGAAAGAGGTATAATAAACATACATCAATCTGCTTAGATCATATAGGCAACTATCGTAGATTATGTAATAACAGTGGATTTTGTTGGATAACATCAGTGAGATATAGCTAAACTCTACATAATGATATACAATAGCAGTGTGGAGGTGTTTGGTTGACAGCTCTCTACCTGACTCCTATTTATTACATTTATCTCTTGTATATAGATAGCATAAAGTAATTGTATAACAGTAAATAGAGGGTCTGCCATTTTCCAGAATCAGTTCCACTCTCTGGCCTGTAACTAGCAACTTAGTCCCATTCAGATAACTGGATATAGCCTGCAATACCAGACACAGCCTGCAAAATACAAAATAAGATCTTTTTTCTTATCTGATAAATCCACTTTTCTATCAGAGCAGAAAAGGCAATTAACATGTGATCAATGTTGATCCAACCACTGGGTCTCCACCAGTCTGCAGAAAGTAAGGATCAATGTGATGTCTAGAGCTCCACAGAACTTTTACTGCTAATTGAAATACACCAGAGTATCTACATATGTACAGTGGTTCATGCGTTTTTGGATGCGTTTTTTGTGCAGAAATGTACAGCATTAATTCTGCACAAAAAACGCATCAAAAAATGCACCAAAAAACGCTCTGTAATCATTGGAGATGATGTTCACACGGCATGTTGGATCCATTTTTGTGTTCATTTTGGATCATTCAAAAGCACTGTGTCAATGGCATCCGAAACGCATCCAACACTCGGCTGCGTGTTTGGATGTGTTTTTGCTGCAGCAGGAATGCACCCTATAGTGTTAAATAGGGCTGCATCTTTCAGATCAAGAATTGGCATGACAATTTTTTGAACGAATCCGAAAGACACAAGTAAACACGCATCGGCGATCACTCATCTGAATGGTTATGCGTGTTTTACATTGAAAGCAACGGAAATCACACTGCACATTGTTAGATACATGTATTGGATCAGTTTAGGGTCCAAAACATGGATCCAAACACGCATCTAAAAATGGATTCAAAATCGGATCAAACGCGCTGTGTTTAGCAGATAATTTGAAGGTGAAATTAAAGCCAGGTGTATTCAATCAATGTGATGACAATCAGATGTGAGTGGGTCACCTGTTACATTTAGGGTGCTTTCACACGGTGCGTTTTTGGTGCGTTTTTGATGCGTTTTTTTGGATGCGTTTTTGTGCAACAATGTATAGCATTAATTGTTGTGCCTTCCTGCACAAAAAACGCATCAAAAACGCATCCAAAAAACGCACCGTGTGAAAGCACCTTTAAAGAATAGGGATCTGTCAAAGTTTGATCTTCACAACACATGTTGTGGAGTCTCTCAACGCACCAACAAAGATTTATGATGTCCTCAGAAGAAGAGTTGTTGAGGCTCTTCAGGCTGGAAAAGGCCATAAAACCACACTAAATAGTTTGGACTCCACCAATCCACAGTCAGACAGATTGTGAACAAATCTGGAGTGGTTGACCAAGAAAGATCACGCTAAGAGCAAGGTGTATAATGGTCTGCAAGGTCACAAAGGAAAGCAAGGTGACCTCTGAAAAGTAAAGGCCTTTCTCTCATTAGGAGGACACTGAATATCAATGGTGAGCATGGTAGGATGGCAAGAAGGAAGCCATAGCTTTCCATAACAAACATTGCTGCCCATCTGCAGTTTGCTAAAGATCCAGAAGTTTACTGGAACAATGTTTTTTGGACAGATGAGATAAAATAGAGCTTTTTGGTTTACATGAGAAGCGTTATATATGGAGAATGGAATGTACTGCATTCCAGCAGTATACATGGTGGTGGTGGTATCATGGTTTGAGCCTCTCTTGCTGCATGTAGGCCAATATGGCTAGCCATTATAGATAGAGCAATCAATTCTGAATGATACCGGAAAATTCTAAAGGGTCCACGAGCGGACTCTCAAGAGAGTATGGGTCATCTAAGCCCACAAGTCACTCTACTAAAGTTTGGCTAAAGAAGAATGAAGATAAAGTTGTGGAATGTCCAAGTCAAAGTTCACTTCCTTCCACAACATTCACAGAAATGTTGTGGGAGGACCTGAAGTGAGCAATTCATGGGACGAAACCACTAACCTAATAGAGATGAAGCTGTTTTGTATGGAGAAACGGCCTCAAATTCCTCCAAGCTGATGTGCAAGACTAATCAACGATTACCAGAATGTTTAGGGGCAGCTATTAGTGCATAAGGGGCTCATACCAGATACTGAAAGCAAAGGTTCATATACTTATACTGCTCACAGATATGTAATATTGGATGATTTTTCTCAACATGTAAATGACCACGTCTAATATTTTGTTGGATTTTAGTGACTTTTAGGACTTGTGTAAAAATGTGATGTAATTTTAGATGAAATTTATGCAGAAATATAGTAGATTTTGTAGGGTTCACAAACTTCCAAGCACCGCTGTAAGCTGAGGTTTATCTCCTCTGTATACACCTCAGTGGGGCCGAGCTGCAGTACTAAGCACAGTGTGTGGGTGGTATTTGTACTACTCCTGACGGAACATATGAATATAGCTTCAGGGCCCTAACCTTTCATGTCTCATTTAAAGTACTGGTGTCCTTTATAGGAAAATGATCTTTTGGGTTTCCTTAACCACCAGGCCAGGTGTGTCTGCTATCCCTGCACCACCTATAGCAGTGACTCTGCACATCTGGACCTCAGCCATATACAGAAAAGTCTGTGTCCTTTGTGTTGTGAATTTGTGTTATTTGTCCAATATATTCTTATTATATCCATTATTTTTGAAGACAAAGCAAGTATTTTCCATCCAGACAGCGATGCTCCAGGGCTCAGCTATAGCAGGAAGATGTAGAAGAATGTTTTTCAATGCAGATAGTTTTAGACACGTCCATTTACATGGAGGAACAATGGTGGACTCAGTGCTGATGCTTCATGTCTTTCTCCAGCTCCCAGACTGCGTGGTCTCCCATCACTTGTATGAGAAGTTTATGGCCTTTTCAAAAGACTTCTCTGAAGACAAGAAGGAGCCAGAAATTCGACAAGAGGCCATTCAGCAGATGAAGGATATTCTTTGTCAGCTTCCAGCTAGTAATTACAACACCCTGCGCCATCTGACAGCTCACCTATACCGGTTAGTAAGGCGCCAATGGCCTGTCAAAAGCTCAGGGGCAATCGATCTATATATACTACACTGGACTCTATAGGACATATGTTGCTGTGGATCTGTCTACCTTTTATATGAACAGCACTGCAAAAACAAGAGGTTATCTGCTATTACTTCACGTGTATGCATGTTAATGAATGTACAAAAAAACTTTTCCTACTGACCAGGGTCGTTCCTACTCTAAATTGCACTCAGGCGCCTGCCCGTAACATAATGCACCACAATGCACCACAATAAACCGAAGCCAAAATATACAAAAATCTTTAACACAATGTGCTACGTTTAAAACAACAAAATAGTCATACAGTTACCAATTAACACTGCTGCACTAAACCAGAGTCCCAGGCTAATAGTACCAATGTCCTACTAAGACCATGTATCACCAGAACATAGTGACCGAATACCGCCACACCATGACCACGTATCACCAAATAGTAACTGAATAATACCACAACACCATGAATACACATCACCACCACATATCACCAGCACATAGTGACCGAATAATACCACAACACTATGGCCACATATCACCACAACGTATTGATTGAATAATACAAACTGACCATTACTGAATATAAACCATTATACTACAACCAATATTACCAGCATACAGTGACCATACAATGATGGATACTCGCTGTACACAGGCATTGCAGACATATAAGTGATTACAGTAAAGTTACATCCAGGCACGTACAGGAGACGTCTCTGAAGAGTTGTGTTCTTTCTCTTCTTCTTCTCCATCTGTCCCAGATGCCATGATGACGTCTCCCGGCCTCAACTCTTCACTAAAAAATTTACAAAACAAACATCTTAGAGCCCTCACTTTCCCATCACTTCTCTACCAATTCCTATTTCCATACAAACTCCCCATCTATAGAACCTCATATGGTAGCCATATAGTAGTCCCTGTAGCCAGACAGAAGCCCATGTAGCCATGTAGTAGCCCCCTGTAGCCATGTACTAGCCCCCCATAGCCAGGTAGTTGCCCCTGTAGCCATTGCCAACCCCCCCCTCCCCATAGCCAGGTAGTTGCCCCTGTGGCCATTGTCAACCTCCCCCATAGCCCGCTAGTTGCCCCTGTAGCCCGTGTCAACCCTCCCCCAATAGCCCGGGAGTTGCCCCTGTAGTCATTGTCAACCCCCCCCCAGCCAGGTAGTTGCCCCTGTCGCCATTGTCAAACCCCCCTCCCATAGCCAGGTAGTTGTCCCCAATAGCTAATTATAATAAAATAATAACAACTTACCTCACCGGGATCCCTGCAGCGCGTCCAGGTCCCGGAGCCGGTATTCAATGTAAGCAGCGTGACGTCATCACGCCGCTTATATCCAGCGTCGCAGGGGCCGTGGTGAAAGCCATGCGCCCCCTGTGATGCTGTTGTGTATGTATCAGCGCTCACCGAGCGCTGATACATACAGGGTAGGAGGCAGAAGGGGAACGATCCGTCCTGCCTCCTCCCTTTAGCAGCGGCTGCGACGCGAGTGTGTGCAGCTGTGCAGAGTCAGAGGCCGAACCCTGGGCGGGTGAGGCGGGCGGCCGGTCGTGGCGCCCCCCCTCAGGTGAGCGGAGCCTCGGTGCCCCGGGCTATCGCCCGCCCCTAGGAACGGCCCTGCTACTGACAAACAAAGTGGCTCCATATAACAGCAGTCTGGCTGTGTAGTCTGGATCCCCTATAATAGCAGTCTGGCTGTGTAGTCTGGATCCCCTATAATAGCAGTCTGGCTGTGTAGTCTGGATCCCCTATAATAGCAGTCTGGCTGTGTAGTCTGGAGCCTCCTATAACAGCAGTCTGGTTGTGTAGTCTGGAGCCCCCTATAACAGCAGTCTGGCTGTGTAGTCTGGAGCCCCCTATAACAGCAGTCTGGCTGTATAGTCTGGAGCCCCTATAACAGCAGTCTGGCTGTGTAGTCTGGAGCCCCCTATAACAGCAGTCTGGTTGTGTAGTCTGGAGCCCCCTATAACAGCAGTCTGGCTATGTAGTCTGGAGCCCCTATAACAGCAGTCTGGCTGTATAGTCTGGAGCCCCTATAACAGCAGTCTGGCTGTGTAGTCTGGATGCTCCTATAACAGCAGTCTGGCTGTGTAGTCTGGAGCCCCTATAACAGCAGTCTGGTTGTGTAGTCTGGAGCCCCCTATAACAGCAGTCTGGCTGTGTAGTCTGGAGCCCCCTATAACAGCAGTCTGGCTGTGTAGTCTGGAGCCCCCTATAACAGCAGTCTGGCTGTGTAGTCTGGAGCCCCATATAACAGCAGTCTGGCTGTGTAGTCTGGAGCCCCCTATAACAGCAGTCTGGCTGTATAGTCTGGAGCCCCCTATAACAGCAGTCTGGCTGTGTAGTCTGGAGCCCCCTATAACAGCAGTCTGGCTGTGTAGTCTGGAGCCCCCTATAATAGCAGTCTGGCTGTGTAGTCTGGAGCCCCCTATAACAGCAGTCTGGTGGTGCAGTCTGGAGCCCCCTATAACAGCAGTCTGGCTGTGTAGTCTGGAGCCCCTATAACAGCAGTCTGGCTGTGTAGTCTGGAGCCCCCCTATAACAGCAGTCTGGTTGTATAGTCTGGAGCCCCCTATAACAGCAGTCTGGTTGTATAGTCTGGAGCCCCCTATAACAGCAGTCTGGCTGTGTAGTCTGGAGCCCCCTATAACAGCAGTCTGGTTGTATAGTCTGGAGCCCCCTATAACAGCAGTCTGGTTGTATAGTCTGGAGCCCCCTATAACAGCAGTCTGGCTGTGTAGTCTGGAGCCCCCTATAACAGCAGTCTGGGTGTATAGTCTGGAGCCCCTATAACAGCAGTCTGGTTGTATAGTCTGGAGCCCCCTATAACAGCAGTCTGGCTGTGTAGTCTGGAGCCCCTATAACAGCAGTCTGGCTGTGTAGTCTGGAGCCCCCTATAACAGCAGTCTGGATGTATAGTCTGGAGCCCCCTATAACAGCAGTCTGGTTGTATAGTCTGGAGCCCCCTATAACAGCAGTCTGGTTGTATAGTCTGGAGCCCCCTATAACAGCAGTCTTGGTGTATAGTCTGGACCCCCAATAACAGCAGTCTGGCTGTGTAGTCTGGAGTCCCCTATAAGAGGTCTTACAGTGTAGCCTGGAGTCACCTCCTATAGCATCAACAGTCTGGATGTGTAATCCCATTGAGAATCTGTGGCAGGACTTGAAATATTTTTGATATTCCCCAACAGACTACAGCTGTCATTGCAGCTATAGGTGGTTCTATAAACTATTGACTCAGGGGTCTGAATACATATGCACGTCACACTTTTAATGTGCAAACATTTGGAAAAGCATGTATCATTTTCTTTACACTTCACAAATACTTGCTACTTTGTGCTGCTCCATCACATAAAATATCAATAAAATACATTGAATTTTGTATCTGTAACATTTAAAAATGGGGAAAAGTTTGAAGGGGTGTGAATACTTTTGCAACCCACTGTATAAGAGAAGATGCTTCAGATTTGTCATTCATTCATGAGGAACACAAGTATTCACTAAAGCACTAGTTTTAGGTGATGTCCAAGGTCTTCTTTAAGCTACTGTAATTTCGGATCAGGTTGTACTTATTTACAAAGTTTTTACAATCCACGTTGACTTGCGTTTTTCTTTAACATGTTGATTAGAATTCGTACATTTCTGACTTTGTGTAAGTTTTACTTTGCATCCAGTGATTTATTCTGATTATCTGATTGGAGTCGGGAAGGAATTTTTTTCGTAAAATGAGGAAATTGGCTTCTACCTCATGGGGGTTTTGCCTTCCTCTGGGTCAACACTATAGGACAATAGGCTGAACACGGTCTTATAAACTATGTAACAATACAGGAAACTGTATCCTCATCAGTTGTCCCATAGTTTAAAACATTTGTCTCTTAGTCTATGATACAGTTGACGCTCAATCCTTTCTTTCCGTATCCTGTAGAGTTTCAGAAAGGTTTGAAGACAACAAGATGAATCCTAACAACTTGGGGATCATTTTTGGGCCCACACTGATTCGCCCCGCACCTGATCATGACAAACCTATGACCTACCTATTAGATTCTGGAAACCAAGCACAAGCCGTAGAATTCCTTATAAATAACTACGAGAAGATATTTGGGATGGACGAGCTACCTGCTGCAGGGCGTCAGGAAGTGGCCGAAGACCCTTCTGAGGCCGAGATGGATGAGTCGATGATATCCGAGGTAAGAAATATAGTACAATAAAACTCTCCAGAAGAAGACCTCTTTGAGAAGACCACCCTGGATCTAGACTAGATTTGGAGTGGATTTTCTTTTATGCATATTACCGCCTTCTTTTGCTATAATTTTGGATGAACACTCTCAGAGTGGCTTACTGTATATCGAGCTATGTGATCACTCGCTGAAATAAAGTGGACATAGAGATTTATTAGGTTTCCAATTAGTCTCCCTTTCTTCTTCCCTCTACTCCTAGTACATAGAGTGGTCTGCATTATTTAGGTGTCTACTTTGCACGTTTTGGTAACACTGTTTTTTGACTTAATTCCCAAAAGATATGAAATATTTTATTCATGTGCTCTGTTCCTTAGGATCCTACAGAAGGCGCTGATTACTGTGCTGATATATCAGGTAAAAACACATTCACAATTCATTCTGTATCCAACTTTATCAGTAAAGCCAAGCTCCCAAAAGCCAAGCTCCTTTTAGAGGAGTTTGCTGGAATTTATATCTCCTGACACAAGCTAACCCCTCCCTCAGTCAGGTGCACCAAAAGGTCCTGTCAGAACACACACCTTACTTCCACGGGTCCTGTCAGAACACCACAGGTGATTACAATAGAAGGGGATAAAGTGCCCTTTAGAATGTGTCAGTAGTTCAAGAACAAGCTGCAATAGAAAACAACTTTGCTACAATCTATACCTAACCACTTACCAATCCTTCGGTTTTTTAACTCACACTCTGTAACCTTCACTCTGTAAGCCAAGCTCCCAAAAGACAAGTTATTAGCTGTATAATCAAAAAAATTCCTAATATACAACTTCGCGGAGAGAACGCCTTTTGCATCATTTTTAAGATCAATGCTGGTTGCCTGTGAATGGAAACATTCTCGTTTACATTCAAACATTGACAATTGGTTTCATTAAACATTGCCCAAGGCAAGAGTAAGGACTTGTCCCCATGGCACAGGTTATTTGTCGATTTGTCAGATGGTTTGCAGTTTTACAAACCATCTGAAAATTATTTATTTATTTATACTCAGGGCTGTATCTAGAACAAGGGGGCATCCTCTACGTCTTGAGGAACGAAAGTTTCTACATAAACATAGAAAGGGATTCTTTACTTTAAGAGCAGTGAGACTGTGGAACTCTCTGCCAGAGGAAATTGTCATGGTGAATTCACTGACGAGTTCAAAAAGGGTTTGGATGCATTTCTGGAGCGTAATAATATAACAAGTTATAGTGTCTAGGAGTCTGGAGGGGGGTCATTGATCCAGGGATTTTTTCGATTGCCAGATTGGAGTCAGGAAGGAATTTTTCCCTAAAATGAGGACAATTGGCTTCTACCTCATTGGGGGTTTTTGCCTTCCTCTGGATCAACACCTTAGCACAACAGGCTGAACTGGACGGCCGTCTGTCTTTTTTCGGCCTTACAAACTATGAAACTATAAAACCGACAAGCAACGCTCCCCCATAGACTTCAATAGAAAATCCATGCAGCAGTCCCCACTGAACGGATTTTCTGCCGGACGTTTTTTTACACTGCCAGCGGTCCGAAAAACTTAGACCATGTTCATTCTTCCGCCCGGTTTTTCAGGCAGAACATGAACATGTGAATGTGAACGGGGTGGCTGAATCCGCAAACCGCAGACAAAAGCCCCCCCCCCCCTGCATGACAAAAAAACAAACAAATACTGGTCAGAAATTGCAACAGGTATGTGGTCTTTGCAGTGTAAACGCACCCTTAGGATTCTGGATGTAAACTAGAATAGTTCTGTTCATTGACAGCAAGTATCTTGATCTTAACATATGTAAAAAAAACACAGAGGAAAGTTGCTAACTAGCATTACGCAAATGTGTCGCTATTTAATTGGACACTGGTTCAATCAAACTTATAAAAGTCTTTACTCTGTTCCTATCGCTAACCCTAAAGGTGCGTCCACACGGCAAGGGTTTACAGTTGGTTTTTCAAATACTTTGCGGATATAAAAACTGTCTTAAAACTGACTGTCAACCATCCCCATAGACTTCAATAGAAAATCCGAGCTGTAGTCTACACAGCTCAGATTTTCTGATGGTCGCAAAGTTGTCTAATACCTAGAAACACGTATGTTTATCCGCACGGTTTTAGTGTGGAAAATGTACTGTTCAATTTTTAGGGGGATAACCGAATCTGCAAACCGCAAACAGAAACCGCGCCCCCCCACCCCCCAACCGTTAAAAACATTATAGAATGCTGGTCAGATTATTTAATCAGAATCTGACAGGTATTTTATCTATGTTGTGTGGCCGCACCTTTAATGTAACCCTAACCCGAAGTTCGGCTAAGGGTTTTTTAGAACTTTTAAGGGTTAACTTACCAAACAATGGCACTTCCTGGTCCATGGCACCATTACTCTGACATCAGTTACAGCTTAACATGCTGTGAAACTGGAGGTGATGTCAGAGCTGTGGCACCGCTAGACCCAGAGTTGCTAAGAAAAGGTTATTTAACCCTGAAAAGGCCTAAAAACCCTGATCCAAATGCCAATCTAGGGTTAGGATTATGGTAGAGATGATTTTTTGGCAATTTATTGCCAACCCAAATTGAGACGCTCGGATTTGGGTCAAATTTGACTAAAGCCCTAATCCAAAAGAATTTTTTCAAAGAAAAGAGTGTCTTGGGAAGACCTTTGCTCGGACCCCCCCACCCCCGAGTGCATTTTCCCCTCATGATGCACTGGTAGAGGGTGCCTCCCCGTTTCCTTTTGTGCATCTTGGACGACCGATCCGGCTAGTTTTCTTTTCAGTTCATCTGTTAGGACATACTGTTTATTTTTACATGGTGGAGGACAGTTCAAATATGATATAGGCATCATTAGGTGCAATGTTTATAGATTTCTAGAATGTCTTATTACTGTCATTATGCTTTTGAGCTTTCCGCGGGAATGTATCTGCCTCCTAGACTTTCTCCCCTGGCCGATCTGGTCAACTTGACGCCTTCGCGCCAGGTGTGAATTTCTTATTGTGATATTATAGTTTTGATACTACTGCTATATTCTCACTACGTACTGTACTGTCATTTACTCTACTATGTTTGTAATACTATGTCTTCAATAAAGCCTGTTGAATTTGAGAATTTTTTCAAAGAAAAATAATAAGATCCTCAGCACATATACACAATTTGTACTCAATAAAGTGCTAGATCAGATATTATATACACTCACCGGCCACTTTATTAGGTACACCTGTCCAACTGCTCGTTAACACTTAATTTCTAATCAGCCAATCACATGGCGGCAACTCAGTGCATTTAGGCATGTAGACATGGTCAAGACAATCTCCTGCAGTTCAAACCGAGCATCAGTATGGGGAAGAAAGGTGATTTGAGTGCCTTTGAACGTGGCATGGTTGTTGGTGCCAGAAGGGCTGGTCTGAGTATTTCAGAAACTGCTGATCTCCTGGGATTTTCACGCACAACCATCTCTAGGGTTTACAGAGAATGGTCCGAAAAAGAAAAAACATCCAGTGAGCGGCAGTCCTGTGGGCGGAAATGCCTTGTTGATGCCAGAGGTCAAAGGAGAATGGGCAGACTGGTTCGAGCTGATAGAAAGGCAACAGTGACTCAAACAGCCACCCGTTACAACCAAGGTAGGCAGAAGAGCATCTCTGAACGCACAGTACAGCGAACTTTGAGGCAGATGGGCTACAGCAGCAGAAGACCACACCGGGTGCCACTCCTTTCAGCTAAGAACAGGAAACTGAGGCTCCAATTTGCCCAAGCTCATCGAAATTGGACAGTAGAAGATTTGAAAAACGTTGCCTGGTCTGATGAGTATCGATTTCTGCTGCGACATTCGGATGGTAGGGTCAGAATTTGGCGTCAACAACATGAAAGCATGGATCCATCCTGCCTTGTATCAACGGTTCAGGCTGGTGGTGGTGGTGTCATGGTGTGGGGAATATTTTCTTGGCACTCTTTGGGCCCCTTGGTACCAATTGAGCATCGTTGCAACACCTTGTTGAATCTATGCCACGAAGAATTGAGGCAGTTCTGAAGGCAAAAGGGGGTCCAACCCGTTACTAGCATGGTGTACCTAATAAAGTGGCCGGTGAGTGTATATATATATATATATATATATGTGTATATATATATATATACACACACACAAGGTTTATTTAAATTCTAAAAAATTATTTTATTGAAATAAATTAAAAAACAAAATGATGGAAAAAACAGATGTGAGTACAAAAGCAATGAAAGAAATTAATGAAAAATCAAATAATTGCATCTCTAATAATAATAAACCATGATTAGTGCTTGCAACATAAATAAAAGTGCTAGTGCATCAAATAGAAGCAAATACAATGGTAAATTCATACACAACATCCCCAAATTATATAAATAGAATAAAACATGAATAAAGTGAAAGTGCTAAAGTCCTAATCCAAGGTGCAACACTATTGGTAACCCACTTATTCCAGCTGTCTAGTGTATAAAAGTTACAAATTAAGGCACTAGAGACATTTGCAAATTTTTGCTCTTCTTTCAATAAGAAGAGTTGGTGTGGTTTAGCAGGAGGGGCAAGGCTTCCCACTGGCCAATAGATTTACCATAAATTATGGCATTTATGGCATTTTACTTCAATGTACTTCTGGTGTTTGAAATTTCAGTCTTAGTAAACTTCACCCAAATTGTAGTCATTTTTGTCCAGTTTACTTTACAGCACCACTGATAAGTCTCCCCATTATGTTTCCTTCTAGATTTTGATGGAAAAGATGGTGAAAGAGCCTATCTGGGAGAAGAGGACAAAGATGAGAGCATGTCCGAAAGCTTATCATGTTCCAGGGGTCATTTTAGCCGTATGCCGGTGAAAGCTCCACGTGGTGAACAAATTAAAATATCATATAGTGAAGCTGGAACTGAAGAATGATGATGACGGAGCTCATCATGTAACGAGTTATACGTGAACCATGATGAGAAAACCAAGAACATAAAACTTTAAGAACCTTAAAGAATTTTTTGAACAGTATTGCATTGTTCTTACATGGAACCATCTGATGTCCTTTCAAAGTAGATCCAGACTTATTGTCTTAAGATGTATTACTCAAGTTTACCTGTGAAATCATATACTGAAACCCACATCCAGTATGGGAACTGTTGATAACTCTGAGAAACATGGTTCTGGTGGCAAACCCACCCGAAAAGATCTCTGCGAAAAGTCCAAAGGGGCTCACAGACTAAGAAGGTGTGGGATACTGGATAGAAATCCAAGATACAGATATTCACATAGGAATAAACTTCATATAGTCTTAAGGAGATGCATGATAAGGACAACCGTAAGTCTTCACATCTTCTGAATTTTTGTCACTGGAAATTTGGATTATTATGCTTGACCTCCTGATGAGCTTCCATGTAGTTGGCATCATTGGGTCACAGGATATTGTTGAAGCAAATGTTCTGTTTGGAAAAACCTTGGTTTCCTTTACAAAAAAGACTGAACTCTGAAAATGAGAGGAGATTTGAAGAATTGTAAATTGTCCAGGGATAACATCCTAACGTAGCAGAGTATATAAAACTTTTAGCAGCTGCTTGGATTTTGATCATTTGGGGGTCGTTTTCATTTAAGCAATTTTGTAAAAAAACATGGTGAACGCAAAAATTTTCCAGGCTGAATTCAGACATTGTGATTATGGAACAGATGGACGTTTCCCTTTATCATTCATACCGCTGATTAAGATTTTTGTAGTGGTATGGTTGATGAAGATGGTTTAGTTGACCTATAATAATGCTGGCTATGTTTGTGTCAATGTCTCTCTGATGCAGCCTATTTTCCAATATATTATCTAATCACAATGTTTTTCCCTGTACAAACATATTTGGAAGTAAGTAGTAGAGGTTACTGCTTAGGGTATGTTCACACGGCTTAATTGCGGGGCGTACAGTACGCCCCGCAATTACGCCAGCTCATCGGGAGTCGTGCTGATCGGCGTGTACTCACGCGATGCATTACTCGCGATGCATTACGATCGTATTGTACGCCCGGGGAGAGAAGGCGTAATGATTGGGGCGCCCCAAAATAAGCCGTGTGAACATACCCTTAATGTCAGTAAGCATTGATCTTGAAAACTGTGAGTATCTTTTTTTTACTCCAAAATACCCTTTCTTTTCTGAAAGTGGTATAGCCATCACAGCTTTACCAACGATGACCATATGTTGGCCGCCTTAGGCTGGGGAAAGACAGAAACTCTTTATAGCACTACTGATAGATTTAAATTATGGAACTACAATTGCAGTCCAAAGAAATTAAGTTTTTTATTAGCTTACAGCTATCCTTTGAGTACAAATTAATCAATAATGCTACAAAAAGTCTCAGTGTAGCCCAGATCTAAGACGCATCTTTCTAATTTGGTGGCCATATTTTTCAAAAAAAATGTGTAAAGAGCTGACTAGTTAAAGTCAGCCCTGGCATTTTATTCCTTTACCGTTCACAATTATGGCAATAGTTTAGCGATGTAGGTACCTTGACTAATACTTCCTTGCGTTGGATAAAGTATGAAGCGGTAGTCTAAACCTCTCCCTTATCCTGTGTTGACTCTTTTTATAAGATACTAGTAGTCTAGTGAATGGAGCTGGTATACTACTTTTTTTTTTTAGGGAGAGCCAACAGTCTGAAGACCTCTATGGCTTAAAGGGCGTATGCCATCACAAACATTGATGGCACATTAATGGGATATCTGCACCTCTGGAACTTGCACCAACCTCCAGATTGGGCCCATTCTAAATGGAGAAGTGGCCACGCTTGTGCTCTCCATTTATTTCAATGGGAGTTCTGAGTACAGCCTATTGCAATTCAGAATGGGTTATGTCAGGGGCTTGTTATAGAGGTTGGTGCATGTTCCAGAGTGGAGACCCACACCTTTCTGACATTAATGGTATATCCTATCAACATGCCATCAATGTTTGTGATAGCAAGACTCCTTTAAGCAAACCACACTAGAGAGCAGCTGAGGGCCTGAATGGGCAACCATATGATGCATGGTCCTGCCTCATTAGCCAGAGCTGGAGAGTCTCATTCCAATGGCTCTCTATGCTGACTCTGGTGTGTCCTTATACAACGTATATACGGTACTGAATTGATTCATTATGCTTTTCTTAAAAAATACCACTGCGCTTGGAAAAAAAACTTCTACGGTTACAAAAACATCTGGACAAACATGGAATATTTTTGTCTTATTTATTTCTGAAATGAGATGAGCTTTTATTGTTCCTTATTTTATATTTTCTTCATTTGTACAGAGCTGATTGCATATATTGTGTTATGTATAAATACATTTATGAATATAACAGTGTCAAATTATTTATACAGCCTACAGAACATTGAAAATAGGAAGGTAAAGTCATGAGAAAAAGATAGTACACCCTCTTTAAACCCTATAGATTTACATATCAGGACACAATAAAAAGAAAACTAAAACATATGGTCCATAGAAGGTAGAACAATAACACACATGAAGAACAGCAATGATCTTAGAGAAGCAACTGTTGCTGCACATCTACAGTATCTAGGAATAGTTTCAGGGCCCATAATCAGTTCATAATACTACACTGAGAAAGATTATTCACAAGTGGAAAAAATTTAAGACGGTTACAAAAGTGTGGAATTATTTGATGTCCTGATATGTAAAACCATCCGAATAGGGTGTACTTTCTTTTTCTCATGACAGTATATTTAAAGAGGATCCCTCTGGTAATCGAACCCACCAATAGTCAGTCAGTTCTCCTTAGAAGTAAGTTCGAGATCAGTGGGTGTGTGGATTGATTTTTATAGATCTCGGTGTCTGATCTCTAAGTGGTGACTTAACTGCAGAGGCCACTACTACAATCATTACATGTTCATAATTTTTTAAAATAGGTTATTGGGTAACATAATGGCTTGGAAAGATAGTAGACAATGATAACTAATCTAGTTAGCTAGCTGTTAATTATAGCTTAGAGAATAATTCTCTAAAAAAATTCTGAATTATATCCTAGTTATACTACACAAATAGTGATTCAGAGCTTTGGTTTCTTTTAACTTTCTTAGGGTAGTCTGCATTTGCTTTTTTAAAAAATTTTTTTTCAAAAAGGGTAATTTTAGGAGTAAATTTAATTCATCAATGGAAAGGGTTTTAAGATTGCTTATGGCAATATTTGGGTAATTAATATGTATAATTTACAGAAAAAATGGGACATTAATTTCTCAAAGAAAAAAAACTGAAACACGGCCATACTCACAGCTCAAAGGCTGGAATGAGACTGAACCCAGCAGAGAGGCAAAACCAGCCCCCATGCTACTTAGGAAAAATATACAGGTGCAGCTGACTTCTGAGCAGTAGCTCACACACCCCACCACTAGGGGACCAACCAGACTGCACATTAAATTGAAACCTATTCACACAGCATGCAAAAAAGCCACAGTACAATACATTGGGAGACTGCACAAATGCAAAAATACCCATAAGACAACCACTCACACGCCTTCAATATATGAGGGAGGTGGTTGCTTGTATTCTAATTGCATATACACTCACCGGCCACTTTATTAGGTACACCTGTCCAACTGCTCGTTAACACTTAATTTCTAATCAGCCAATCACATGGCGGCAACTCAGTGCAATTAGGCATGTAGACATGGTCAAGACAATCTCCTGCAGTTCAAACCGAGCATCAAATATGGGGAAGAAAGGTGATTTGAGTGCCTTTGAACGTTTGGCATGTTTTTTGGTGCCAGAAGGGCTGGTCTGAGTATTTCAGAAACTGCTGATTCTCCTGGGATTTTCACGCACAACCAAACTCTATAGGTTTACAGAGAATGGTCCGAAAAAGAAAAAACATCCGTGAGCGGCAGTCCCCGTGGGCGGAAATGCCTTGTTGTGCCAGAGGTCAAGGAGAATGGGCAGACTGGTTCGAGCTGGGTAGAAAGGCAACAGTGACTCAAATAGCCACCCGTTACAACCAAAGGGAGAAGAAGAGCATCTCTAAACGCACAGTACGGCGAACCTTTGAGGCAAATGGGCTAAAGCAGCAGAAGACCACACCGGGGGCCACTCCTTTTTAGCTAAGAAAGGAAACTGAGGCTCCAATTTGCCCAAGCTCATCAAAATTGGACAGTAGAAGATTGGAAAAAACGTGCCTGGTCTGATGAGTCTCGATTTCTGCTGCGACATTCGGATGGTAGGGTCAGAATTTGGCGTCAACAACATGAAAGCATGGATCCATCCTGCCTTGTATCAACGGTTCAGGCTGGTGGTGGTGGTGTCATGGTGTGGGGAATATTTTCTTGGCACCCCTTGGGCCCCCTTTGGGTTTACCAATTGAGCATTTTTTGGGAAAACACCTTGGGGGAATCTATGCCACGAAGAATTGAGGCAGTTCTGAAGGCAAAAGGGGGTCCAACCCGTTACTAGCATGGTGTACCTAATAAAGTGGCCGGTGAGTGTAGATAAAATGATAAACGGGGCCAGTATTATAAAAACGTGTGGTACACCATACTGGCTCACAGCCTGTTACGCCACCACTATTCGATTGGGCGGGCTGCCCAGCATTTTTTGGGTGTCCAACACAAAATACAGACACCCTCAATTAATATGTATACCCCACCATTGATGTTGGGTCCAGTTGCTTGTTTGTTGTGCTACTGGACATATAACCAAGACTCTATAGCCGCACAGGTCAATTACAAGAAAACTTTAAAAAAAAAAAAAAAAGTTTTTAATACATCTTATTGGGATAAAATGCTTCCTTTTTCTTTTATCAGCCTCTCCTCTCATGCCCCTGCCTCTCCTGTTTTTTTTGTTTTTTTTTTTTAAATCTTTTCACTCATTTAGAAATTACTAAGGAAATCCATCTTGCAGAGGAGACAGTTAAGCTCCACAGAGAGCCCAGGTTATAGCTGCTAGTAGAAGTCTTATGAGAAGGAAGGAAGAGTTGAGGCAGAGAGAGACACTAGAAGTGTTGGCTGTGTAGTGAGACTCTTATCTGAGCTCACTGATGGACTCAAAGATATACTGCACCTTACTACTGTCTAATGCCATCCATGCTGCTGGTTGTGTGTGTGAGACTCTGTTACTTTCACTTCCTTACCCTCCCCTTTCAATAGACTTCAGTAGGCAGCACGTAACTGCATGGGGACTGAATAATACCACCAATATTACCGCCAGTACAGTTACACCCAGTGATCACAGGTGACGATTGGAGATGCTTGCTTTCCCTTTTCTTCTCCATTTGGTCCAGATTGCGATCACTAGTGATAAGCGATTGTGTCAACTATCGTTATCGGATCGATAGTTGATATTGTGAATTATCATGCCGATAGTCGATAACAGATTATCGCTGATGACCATTAAAGTCTATGGGAGAGGAACAACAGCTTCATTCTTACACCCAAACAGGGGTGGAGAAGCTGGAATTAACATCCACAACAGGAAACTGGATACCTGCTACATCTTAGGCAAGACAATTAGGCAACAAGAGTCACAGTAAAAAATTCACAGATTATTCACTATCCCTGTCTTGTACCACAGCCTGACCCTTAAACCTGCATGACCCACAAATTAAAAAGTGCCAGAAAGCAGTATTATTTGAACCACCATTTTACTTGAACTGGATATTGACTATACCTGTCCTGGAACGCAGCATGAGCCCCAAACCTGCATGACCCCAGATTAAACAGTGCCAGAAAAAGGAGTCTGTAAATGTTATATGGATTAATATGGATTAATATGACGGCCTTCGCACCACTGACAACAGGCGTAATTTACCCTCAACTATGTATAACACAATACGTGTACAACTGAGCTCTATGCTCAAAACAGACGCACGGACTGCAATAAGAGTATTTAAATTTTATATGGATTAATATGGCAGCCTTCGCAACACTGAAAACAAGCGTAATTTACTATCAAATATGTATAACACAATTTGCATACAACTGATCTCTTTGCGGCAAACTGACGCACGGACTTCAATAAAACTATTTAAAAGTTATAGGGATAAGTTTTGCCGGTTTTTGGGAACACTGACACACAGTGATTGCAATAGAACTGAAAAAACAGGGACAATTTCAACTCCTATCAGAGGTCTGCTGGCCAAAAAAGTGGTAAAAAACAATGCTTTTCAATTGAAGATCACAGAACACAATGAGCTGCAAAATATCTTCCTTTCAAACGCCTCTCCTCCTGTCGCCCCCCACCCGCAGCCGCCCCTTCCCGCCTCCCCCGCAGCTGCACACACCAGAAGATATCCTTAAAACTTTCGCTAACTAAATAAGAAGTGAACTTCTCTAATCTATCTGTCCCGGTTCACGCCGCGGTTCCCTGCCTTGGGCCGTCGGCGTGTCGTGCCTTCCTGTGCTTACCTGTCCTGTTCTGTTGCTTCCTGGGGTCCTGTGTGTGCTCTGTTCCTCTTGGGGCGCGCGCGCCTCCCAGCATCCTGTCTTTTATAGGTTAGTTGTCTCTGTCTACTTCCTCTTTACCTCTGACCCCTGCCTATAAGAGGCAGTTCCTGCCTCTGCTCTGGATGAGTTCATTGCAGTCTGTTGTTGTGTCCAGCTGCTTCCCATCTTGAGCTCCTGCCAGCATCTCAGGTCTGCTGTGTGAGCCTTTAACCCCTGAGATGCTGGTCCAGTGTCTTTGTCAACTGACTCCGCCTTCGTACCGTCGTGTCGGGTGTCTCCTGTATCCTGCCGTGTTCCTGTATTGCTCTCCTTTCCTGCCGTTTTTCCCTGGTCTGTACCTGATGTGTTAACCGTCCAGTTCCTGCCGTATCCTGTGCCGTATATGTACGTTTAACCCTCCTGTATCCTGCTGTATATGTTCCTGTGTTCCTGTATTCCACCGCCTGGATTCCTGTCTTGCACCCCGGCTGTCACCGCAGGTAGCCACGTCAGGGGTAGTGACCTGGGGGTCCCGCACCCCAAGTCCATCCCGCTTTGCGGGCGGGCTCTGGCGAAGACCAGGGGCCCCTTAGACTCCACCCCCCTGGCGTGGTCCTCCGCTACCACCTCGCCTGCGGTGATCACAGAGGATCCACACCCGGATGTCTGCGGTCGGCGCTTCAGTGTACGTCCATCAGCGCCGCACCGTTACAGTATGAACTGACCATGGATCCCGCCGGGGTGACCCTGCCCTCGTCTAGAGCGTCTGCACCCGTTGCCTAGCTCATGGTCCAGCCCAGAGCTTCCGTTTTTGGCCTAGCTCACGTCCGGGCCCAGACTTCCATTTGGCCTAGCTCACGGTCCACCCCCAGAGCTTCCGTTTGGCCTAGCTCACGGTCCAGCCCAAAAGCACCCGTTTGGCCTACTCCAGGTCCAGCCCCAGAGCACCCGTTTGGCCTAGCTCACGGTCCAGCCCAGAGCACCCTTTTTGGCCTAGCTCACGGTCCAGCCCAAAAGCACCCCGTTTGGCCTACTCACGGTCCAGCCCAAGCACCCGTTTGGCCTAGCTCACGGTCCAGCCCAGAGCACCCTTTTGCCTAGCTCACGGTCCACCCAGAGCACCCTTTTTGGCCTACTCACGGTCCAGCCCAGAGCACCTGTTTGGCCTAGCTCACGGTCCAGCCCAGAGCTACCGTTTGGCCTAGCTCACGGCCCCAGCCCAAGCACCCGTTTGGGCCCCAAAGCTCACGGTCCCAGCCCAGAGCACCCCGTTTGGCCCAGCTCACGGCCCAAAGCCCAGAGCACCCGTTTGGCCCAGCTCACGGTCCAGCCCAGAGCATCCGTTTGGCCCAGCTCACGGTCCAGCCCAGAGCATCCGTTTGGCCCAGCTCACGGTCTCGCCCAGAGCTTCCGTTTGGCCCAGCTCACGGTCCAGCCCAGAGCACACCTTGGCCTAGCTCACGGTCCAGCCCAGAGCACCCGTTTGGCCTAGCTCACGGTCCAGCCCAGAGCATCCGTTTGGCCTAGCTCACGGCCCCGCCCAGAGCACCCGTTTGGCCTAGCTCACGGTCCAGCCCAGAGCACCCGTTTGGCCTAGCTCACGGTCCAGCCCAGAGCACCCGTGTGGCCAAGCTCACGGTCCAGCCCAGAGCACCCGTTTGGCCTAGCCCCACGGCCAGCCCAGAGCACCCGTTTGGCCTAGCTCACGGTCCAGCCCAGTGCTCCCGCTTGGCCCAGCGCACTGTCCAGACCATAGCACCCGTTTGGCCTAGCTCACGGTCCAGCCCAGAGCGTCCTTCTGAGTCCCCGTGGCTCACGGTCCAGCCCAGAGCGTCCTTCTGAGTCCCCGTGGCTCACGGTCCAGCCCAGAGCGTCCTTCTGATCCCCGTGGCTCACGGTCCAGCCCAGAGCAGCCTTCTGGGTCCCCGTGGCTCACGGTCCAGCCCAGAGCGTCCTCTGATTCCCCGTGGCTTCACGGTCCAGCCCAGCGCGTCCTTCTGAGACCCCGTGGCTCACGGTCCCGCCCAGAGCGTCCTTCTGAGTCCCCGTGGCTCACGGTCCAGCCCAGAGCGTCCTTCTGAGTCCCCGTGGCTCACGGTCCAGCCCAGAGCGTCCTTCTGAGTCCCCGTGGCTCACGGTCCCGCCCAGAGCGTCCTTCTGAGTCCCCGTGGCTCACGGTCCCGCCCAGAGCGCCCTTTCTGAGCCCCGTGTCTCACGGTCCCCCCCCAGAGCATCCTTCTGAGTCCCCGTGGCTCACGGTCCCGCCCAGAGAGTCCTTCTGAGTCCCCGTGGCTTATGGTCCCGCCCAGAGCGTCCTTCTGAGTCCCCGTGGCTTACGGTCCCGCCCTGGGTTCCCCCTCCATTTTGGCTAGTGCCCTGTTTGTTTCCTCCCGTGCACTTCCTTATCTAGGTTTTTCCCAAACTGGCTATTTTCCCAGCCCGTACCTTGGTTTTGGGTTGCCCCCCGTAGAATTTGCGGGCCCCTACCTGTGTGAATCGCCATGTTTGTGATTTGGAGGGGGCTTTGAGGGGGGGGGTACAGTCACGGTTCACGCCGCGGTTCCCTGCCTTGGGCCGTCATCGTGTCGTGCCTTCCTGTGCTTACCAGTCCTGTCCCTTTCTGTTGCTTCCTGGGGTTTCCCGTGTGTGCTCTGTTCCTCTTAGGGCGCGCACGCTGCAGCTTCCTGTCTTTTATAGGTTAGTTGTCTCTGTCTACTTCCTATTTACCTCTGACCCCTGAGATGCTGGTCCAGTGTCTTTGTCATCTGAGCTCCTGGCCGTCCGTCCATCGTGTCTGTGTCTCCTGTATCGTGCCGTGTTCCTGTATGTGCTCTCCTGTTCCTGCCGTGTTCCCTGGTCTGTACCTGATGTGTTAACCGTCCAGTTCCTGCCGTATCCTGTGGTGCTATATGTACGTTTAACCCTCCTGTATCCTGCTGTACTTGTTCCTGTATTCCACCGCCTGGATTCTTGTCTTGCACCCCGACTGTCACCGCAGGTAGCCACGTCAGGGGGAGTGACCTGGGGGTCCCGCAGCCAAGTCCCACCCGCGTTGCGGCGGCTCTGGCGAAGACCAGGGGCCCCTAGACTCCACTCCCTGGCGTGTCCTCCAGCAACCACCTCGCCTGCGTGATCACAGAGGGTCCACACCCGGATGTCTGCGGTCGCGCTTCGCGTACGTCCATCGGCGCCGCACCGTTACACTATCCTATTCTAAAACTGTAGTAGGTGGATGGTTTCTTGTAAATTTTAAAAAGACTATCTCTCAGAGCTGTTAGAACAGCTATTGGTTTAAACTCAGACACGTCCAGCTGTGAAATGGCATAGACAGAGAATGAGCTCAAACAGGAAATGCAGTTGCATAGATAAAACGAGGTCACGTGATTTTTGCAGCCAATGAGATCCATACACCACAAAGTGGTGATGTTGTACATCCTCCTCACCCCCCTCTATCCTCAGAGCTGATTGGCTGGCTACCAAAATGACAGGAAACGCTGAAAATGGCGCGATAGTAATAAATTATCTGTAAGATTGTCACCTAAACTATCGCGTGATCGGAAATTTCCGATAAGCCTAAAAACAGTGCCGATTTCAACTTTTGTCGATAATATCGCTCATCCCTAGCAATCACTATTTCTTCCTACCAAAACTCGTATCTACAGAATTTGCTGCACAAACATTTTAGACTTTTCCAGCACACTTTCCACCTTGTCCCCATCTCTGCACATATGCCCCATACACAGTTCCCCAGCTGATAACAACAACCCCTTTGGAACTGCAAACAATAAGGGTATGTTCACATGTATTTCATCTGGTATTTTGTTCGGAAATACATGGCATAATATGCTTAAAACAATGTTCAATGTAAAATCATTGTCATTGTTCAGGCGACAGTGATTTTACTTTTCGTTGCATCCCATACTCGCCATAAAAGAATTGACATGTCAAGAAATGCAAGTGTATACGAGGCAGAAATTTGCTTTGGAACATTGGCCGGCGTTTGTACTTTGAAATTACTCGCTTGCAGGCGCGTAATTTCAAACCACAAACAAAGGCATTTACAGCACACTAAAGGGTGCGCCATAAATATGCCATTTGAACTCCCCCTAATAGTATCAATAAATAGTTAACATGGCCCTAGAGAATCATAGGGCGACTTTTGTGCCCCCCCAGTTTTAGTCTTATTTTGTAATCCAAAAAATTGCATTATTGATGTATGTTAATTTATTGGATTGAATCACTATATATATCACTTTGTGAGCACTGTGTGTTCAGCTTGAGAAAGGCTCTGGTGTGAGCCGACACGTTGCTGCTATTGGGTGAATAAACTACCACATTGTTTTCTTGAAGTGCTGCCTCTTTTCAATTTTAGTCTTATTTTGTAGAACCATATTGTAAGCTGGTAAGTAGGTGTGTTGCCTCCCTAAATTAGGCAAGCAGATAGATGAACCACCTTTAAGGTGGACGGACTACCGTAAGGCAAGTATCCTCCCAAAATAGTTAGGTAAAGCCCCCCATTAGGTAGGTAGTCAAGTAGTTAGGTTCCCCTTATTAGGTAAATAGGTAGGTAAGCCCCTATTGGCTATGTAAGTAACCTTCCATTAGGTAGGTAGGTAAGAACCCCACTAGGTAGGTAGGTCTCTCTGATTAGGCAAATAGGTAGGTGGGCCCCAACTTGGTAGATAGATATGCCCCCATAAGGTAGATAGGTAATTCTCATTAGGTAGATAGGTAAGACCTTATTAAGTAGATAGGCCCCCATAAGGAAAGTAGGTAAGTTTCCCATGAGGTAGGTAGGTAAGCCATAAAGTAGGTGGGTAAAACACTCATTAGGTAGGTAGGAAAGCCTTACATTAAGTAGGTATGTAAACCCCCATTTAATAGGTAGTTTGGTATGCCCCCAATTAGGTAATTAGGCCCTTATAAGGTAGGTAAGTAGGTAGGTGGTCCGCAAATTAGATAAGTAAGCCTCCAATTGGCTAGATAGAATCAAAAGTAGATATATAGGTTGGTAGGGACAATGTATGGGTAGGGACACAATAGATAAATTACATAATCAAGAAAGATCTCATCTCTGTCATCTCCTGCCGAGCAGCTGGTTTCTCTAATATTGCTTGGTGCAGGTGGCATGATGCAATGATATCATCCCAGTGCCTGACGTTTTGTAGGCTTTTGTTATGTAAAGTTGTTTTATAACTGGAGATAGGCTTTAACATACTTGCCAACTTTTGAAAGTTTTGACCATCAGGGAGATCCCATGCTGCAATGTGCTTTGTGCGCCGCCCCAACAATTTGCATAGACCATGCCCCCTTTATATCAAGCCACACCTTTAACAAAAGGTCACGCCCACTGCAGCTAACTGTGTAACTCTCTAGAAGAAAGCTAATTGAGGGGTCTGGCATCACCCAGTGGTAGTTACCAGTGTACACAGGCTCCCTGCAGACTGTATATTACCTCCATACAGTGACCATATAGTGGTAGATACCAGTGTACACAAGCTCAGCAGACTGTATATTACCTCTATACAGTGACCATATAATGGTAGTTACCAGTGTACACAGGCTCCCTGCAGACTGTATATTACCTCTATACAGTGAACATATAGTGGTAGAAACCAGTGTACACAGGCTCTACAGACTGTATATTTCCACCATACAATAACTATATAGTGGTCTATATCAGTGTACCCAGGCTCTGCAGACTGTATATTACCTCCATAAGGTGCCCATACAGTGATAGTTACCAGTGTACACATGCTCGCTGCAGACTGTATATTACCTCCATACAGTGACCATATAGTGGTAGGTACCAGTGTACACAGGTTCTGCAGACTGTATATTTCTATCATACAATAACAAATAGTGGTCGATATCAGTGTACACAGGCTCTGCAGACTGTATATTACCTCCATAAGGTGCCCATATAGTGGTAGGTACCAGTGTAAACAGGCTTTGCAGCCTGTATATTTCCTCAATACAATGACCATATAGTGGTAGGTACCAATGTATAAAGGGTCTGCAGACTGTATATTACCTCCATACAGTGACCATATAGTTGTAGGTACCAGTATACACAAGCTCTGCAGATGTTTAAGTGATTACAGTGCAGTTACATCCAGGGACTTACTGGAGACATCTTCTATGACTGAAGTTGTTCTCTTTCCCTTTTCTTCTCCATCCTGTCCAGCCCCCATGATGACTTCTTCTGTTCACGACTGGTCCCTGCAAAATTTACCACACAAAAATCTTAAAGTTCAAATTTTTCCAGCACTTCCCTACCTGTGCTCCCCTCTTTGTACAAACTGAGGTGATAGGTGAGAAGTTTATAGGGCAATAGTAAGAGGTGAGAGGACTATGGGGTAATAGGTGGAGAGGTTATAAAGTGATAGGTGAAAGTGGTGAGAGTAATGCGTGGGGGTTGTATTTTGTGTTGACACTAGGATGCATAACACAATGGTGGGGGAGGGGTGGGAGAAAGGAGAATGGAGCACAGTTTACAATCTCCTTGGTGGGCTGTGGTCTGTACCCCCAGAATCATATTGTGCAGCTTGAATTCTGTTCCCTGCAACCCCAGAAGAAGTGCATGCAGGGGATGAAGTTTAGTACCGTCATGGTTTATGGAATGTTTTTTTTTTTTTGCATACAGGTTTCCCCTTTGAACTATATAAGACCAGCATTGGATTGATTTCTTTAATAAAATGGTGAAGAAGTTTCCTGTTGGGGAGTGTTCATTTCAATAAAGGTTTTTTTGTGTGTTTTGTGTCAGTTTTTTTTTTTTATCCATTTGATTCCAGTGTTAGCAATGGAGGCGTCTGACAGACACCTCTCTATTACTAGCGCTCGGGCTTGGTGTCAGCCAGCAGTGGTTTATGTTATCCCAAAGCTGACACCCCAAGGCATGTGTCACTATTACCCCTGTATCCAACACACCAGGCGTACTGGGAAGAGCCGGGTTACCACCAGAAGCAGACCCTCTAATGTGATGGCCCGCTTCTTGGGCGGCTGCGAGCTGGTATTTTTAGAGTGGGAAGGGAGCAATATCTCCAATATTCCAATATATTGGAAGGGACCACTATTCCCCAGCCTTCTCTTCTGATGGTAACCCGGCTCTTCCCAGTACCCCGCCTTGTGAAAAAAAAAAGACACAAATTGTACAAAAAAACTTTTATTTAAATAAACACTCTCCCACAACAGTCCTCTTTAACCATCTTATTTAAAAAAAATACATCCAATGTTGATCCGACGTAGCTCACCAAATCCGAAGTAGTCCAAAAAGGAAAACTGTAAATAAACAGAAACATTACACATATACAAAAACATAGGTTGGGGAGCCTACTTAGCATCCAGGACAGATGGGTGGCACCCAATGCACACAGGTAACACTCAGCTTTCCATGATCTTTCCTGAATGCTGGATAGGCTATTGTTATAGGCAACCACCAGTCAAGCCACAGGGGGCAGAGGACAGGCCGCAGAGGGCCCCCTGCAAACACCAGAGACAGACCACAGGGAGCAGGAGACAGGGAGCAACTCCTGCCCCCTGAGTTCTGTCTTCTTCCCTCTGTTGCCGCTAGAGAAAGACTACAGTAGCAAGGGGCAACTTCTGCTGCCTGCGACCGTCAGAAACAGACTGCAAGCAGCAGGAGACAGGGAGATACTCCTGCCCCCTACAGCCTGTCTCCTGCTCTCTACAGCCTCTGGAGATGAACCGCAGGAGATAGGAACAAGGGTCAGGAGAAAAGGGGCAACTCGTGCCTCCTGCAGCCAGTCTTTGGAGGGGGCAGAAAACAGGCTGCAGGGGATAACTCCTGCAGACTGTTTCTTGCCACAGGAGGAAGGAGAGAGGAAGAAGCCTGAAGTCAGGGTGAGCAGGGAGAGGTAAGTATATAAGTTAGTTACCAGGATGGCGCCTGAAAAGGACGTGCACATTGCCCAGCTAGACTCTTACAGTCTGGTTGAGAAGGCCTCCCTCTGCAGTGGCGACAGCACAGTGTCCTATGATGCTACTCCAGCACTACTCCCCCCGCGCCTTTTGGCTGGTGATGTTACCGACCCTTTCGAGAAGGCAAGGAGACCCCCATTTGCGGGAACCCACCCAATCCAGAAGGGTTGGCATGTATGCGCTTCAAGAGATTCTTTTAGAATTTATCACCCATAATAAGTTTACTTTGGTTGCCTCTGTAGTACAGGGACACTAGAGAACTAAGAAGGGAATTGGATCAATTTTAACCCATCCAGGCTACTGTGGTTCTTCAGCAGTAGATGTCTTTCCAATGTAGAATAGAGCAACCATGACATCTAGTGGTGGGAAAAGCCATCGGTGAAATGGAAAAAGTGTCAAAATAAATGCTGCATTTCAATGTCAACAATATTTCATTTGAAATAGACCTGGTCTGTGTAAATTTACTCCAAAAAATGGACAGAAGCTCTAAAGACCTCCGTATTTATTTCATTATAGATATGTGTTATTCACACTTTATACACATTATTGTATGTTTTTGCACTGAATTATACACTGATTATGTAAATGATTGATTGAATATTCATGAGCACTTTCCTATATATATGCAATGTTGTATACCCATTGTTTGCTTGAAAAAGGCTCTTGTGTGAGCCGAAACATTGCCTGACATGGAATAAAGCACTATCTTGCTTTTTTGAAAAATTTTCTGGAGTGCAGCGGATTTTCCTTTATTTGTTGATTTGTCCGTGACTGGGACATTTTGCTTGCATCAGTATCTGTAAATTTTATAATAGTGGTGCTGTCTTTTTTATTTATATATATATATATATAATATATATATATATATATATATATTATATATATATATATATACATACATATATACGGTGACAACTCACACTCGTTCAGCTGCCATCTTGGATCGGACCAGGGTCATTAGCTCACAGGATCACCGCTTTTGGTAAGCAGGATGACACTCCAGCACCACTTGGACCACACGGTATTCTCTTCCAGGCATCAGCCACCTTTATTTGTCCAGCAGGTTATGTCCAACAGCATAAACGTACAAAATAAACCTCGGCCGTCTGGCCACTAACTGCACATAAACAGTCCCTCTCTACTCAGGTGGTATGAATCTAGTGTCCAGCATCACCAATACACACCAGTACAGTATGTTTAAGCTGATCTCCAGCCTCTGTGGGCAAGAGCCCTTCTCCTTGGCTCTGCTGCTGCTCCACTTCCAATAGCAGACCACGCCCCCCTTAACACCTGCAGGTCAAGGCCTTTTATAGCCATCCAGGGACTGACCCAAAACCTGGCCTGGAATGTGGGGACGGCCTCCCACTCAATGCTATGACCGTCCCGGGAAAGGCAACCAATCACTAGCCGCATAGCAGCCATACTAGCTACATGTGTCAGTAAACTAGGGTTACTGACGCTAAATGGTTGCCTTCCCCCACCGAAACCAGGTTTTCGGTGGCACGTCTGCAGCAGGTCTCCAGCTGTACCCCATGTGGTGGCAGAACCCTGCGACTGCCTAAGGTCACTCTGCCACTATTATATATATATATTATATATATATATATATATATATATATATAGTAAAACCCCACCCCAATTTTCGGCCGGCCGCCATCTTGGACCGTCCTGGGGGTTACTTGAACTCCGGGATCGCCGCTTCTGTAGACGGAATGGCACACTGATACAGGCTTCTTTCTGGCTTCAGCCTGTTTTATTAGCACCGAAAAGCATACAAAACAAACATAACACAAATAAACCCCTCGGCCGTCTAGCCACTAGATTTACATAAACCGTCCTCTTTTACTCAGGGTCTGTCCCTACCACACAGCACCCCATCCACAGTATTCTCCCCTGTATACTTTTGGCTTTCCTCAAACCTCCGGGGGACCCGAGCTCTCTCTAGCTCCCCTTATGCTACAATGCCAGGGAGCAGGCCACCCCCCCGATTACCTGGAGAGCCAGGTTTTTATAGCCCCTTTCCGGGACTGGCCCAAAAAACCCCACATGGAATCTGGAGATCTGGGCCCCGGGAACTGCCACCGTCCCCTCTGCAGCTGTGTTGGGGATGCCAACCCATATTGGCTGGACATTAGCCATGCTACATACAGCTGTCAGCAACCTTTGTATTGCTGACAGATAACATTGTCTCCCCCCACAAGAGCCAGCTCTTGGTGGGACGTCTCTACCGGGACAACTCCACCTCATGGCAGAGACAGGCAACTACTCTTTGCCACTCTGTCCATATCCCTCCCCCTGATAAAGGCCCTAGGACTTTGTCACCTTGTACCTTCCTCCAGGGTCAAAGCTCCTACTTTGGGGCAACATCTTCCCTATATCCTCGGGGGCAGAGGACAAACTTTCCCTGCACAGTTTAGCTGTGGGCTCACAACCATGCACTCCTACCACACTGAGAACTGACAGGTTATAGCCACTTACACCAGTGGCTTAACACATGCACACTCTGAAACAATGTCACCACCTTCTTGACGTATGCCGACATTCACCGGGCTATTCCTGACAACCTCTGTAGACACTTTGTCCGCCATTATGTCCTTACCTGGCACCTCACCAGTGACAGAGGACACAGTCTCCTGTGCACACGCCTCACTAGCGCTTTCTAGCATCAGACACTCTGCATTAATGGGTGGAGATGTTTCTTTCACTTCCTATAACCATCTCTAATGGAGAATTCCCCGTTTCTATCTGGGTAAACTCCTGTATCTTGCTCACCTTTAAGGGAAGCCAGACTAACTCTTTTGGGTCTCCAACTCAAACCAAACTGGCTGTGTTCACATTAGGTAATTCAGTCCCCTTCTCACCACCAGTAGGGCAGCGGGACATTCTGGTCGGACAAAGCACCCACATATAAGTCATCCCCCAGTACAGGACATAACTCATCTTGACTATTTTCCTCTATACCTTGCAGGAAAGATTTATCCCATACATGCCAACTCTCCCGTTTTTGGCGGGGGGGTCCCGCTATTTGGGGTCCCCTCCCGCCCTCCCCGGGGGAGTTGGGGATTCCTCCGCCGCCTGCAGGCGGCGGGGGTCCTTTAAAATTTCCGCGGCGCAAGAGTAGCGCTGGTGCGCATCTTGCGCCGCCGGGCCGCTCCTACGGCGGGGTGAAGCGGCCGCAGCGGCCGCTCACCCGCCCCGGTCTCACTGTGGGGGGGAGGGGGCAGGAGGATCGCTCCCCCTCCTCCCCCCCCCTGTATGTCCGGCGCCGGTGTGTGGCGCCGCAATACATGTCAGAGGCGCAGGGGGAAGTGACCGCGGCTGCAGGGGGGGTGACGCGCGGGCTGCTCTCACTTCTCCCGCCGCTGAGGAGATCGGGCAGGAGCTGGCCGCGCTGCAGGAGCGGGGTACGGTAAGTGGATTTTATTATTTTATTTTTATTTTTGCTTTAGGGGGCGCTACCTGGCAACAAAGGGGGCCCCTACCTGGCAACAATGGGGGAACTACTGGCAACAGAGGGGGCATCTACCTGGCAACAATGGGGGGATCACCGGCAACAATGGGGGCATCACCTGGCAACAATGGGGGCACTACCTGGCAACAGTGGGGGCAATACCGGGGCAAAGAGGGGGCACTACCCGGCAACAATGGGGGTTCAGCTGGCAACAATGGGTGGCATCACCTGGCAACAATGGGGGCACTACCTGGCAACAGAGAGGGCAACTCCGGGCAACAATGGGGGCATCACCTGGCAACAATGGGGGCACTACCATGGCAACAATGGGGGGCTTCAGCGGGCAACAATGGGGGGCATCACCTGGCAACAATGGGGGCACTACCTGGCTACAATGGGGGCACTACCTGGCAACAGAGAGGGCAACTACCTGGCAACAATGGGGGCACTACCTGGCAACAAAGGGGGCACTACCTGGCAACAGAGGGGGCACTACCTGGCCAACAAAGGGGGCACTACCTGGCAACAAAGGGGGCACTACCTGGCTAACACATTGGGCATCTACCTGGCTAACACATGGGGGCATCTACCTGGCAACAGAGGGGGCACTACCTGGCACCAGAGGGGACATCTACCTGGCAAACAGATGGGGGCACTACCTGGCAACCAATGGGGGCACTACCTGGCAACCAAATTGGGGGCACTACCTTGGCAACCAAGGGGGGCACCTCCCTGGCTAACAATGGGGCACCTCCCTGGCTAACAATGGGGGACCTACCTGGCTAACAATGGGGGGCATCTCCCTGGCTACAAATTTGGCTCTACCTGGCTACAGAGGGGGCATCTACTTGGCTACAAGGGGGCATCAAACCGGCCTGTAAGGGGCACAAACCTGGTTTTGGGGGGCTATACCTGGCTTTTAAGGGCTCTACCTGGCTTTCTTCCAAAGCCGTTATGCAGTTAGGTGGATTTGGGTGTGGCTTTTATTTGAAGGGGCGGGGCTACCGGCAAGATGGGCGTGTCATGCAAATTTTTGCCGCGGCGCGCTACGCGCGCGCCCACTGAGGTCTCCTGCTTTTTCATTTTCAAAACTTGGCAAAATATGATTTATCCTTTGCCTCCGGGCCCCGGCTCCTCTTTACCATCTGGGGAAATTTAAACATGCCCCTCCCCCTTTACTAGGGTTTGGCATACACCCACCTCGTAGTGTCTAGCAGCTCACTCCTCTGTCACTGCAGTATTTGTGACCACTGCAGTAAGAGTACTGGAATTATAGCAGACACTGGAAAATTTTCTCACAGGGGGACTACAAGTCACAGCACGACTTTCCTCTTCACCCTCTGAAGGGTCACACTCTGGATCTCCATCACAGATACCACTGCTCAGGACTGCACACAGAATCTGCCTTGGCACACATTTTTTTTTCAAACGTATTATCCCTCTCATTTGAACAATCATCATCATCAGTACTCTGTAGCACTGACACAGTACAGCATTCACTCCCAACCTGCAACTGAGACTCTTCCCTGAGTGTTTTTTCCCCTTGGTAACTAACCAGTACATTCACACTCGGAGTCTCCTCATGCCTGGTAGCAGAGCCCTCATACACAGCAGCAGAGCAATAACCTTCCTGGGAGGCCGTTTCTCTATCAGGCAACACACTTGCAGAGTTCCCATTAAAGCAGGCAAACATCTCTATGGGACCAACAGGAGCAGAACATAACTGCTGGCTATCCCTCTCAGGATTGCTATCAATCCCCAGACATACCACACCTGCACACATTGGGCTACTACCAGCCATAACCTCTAGGGACAGACCTGCAACTTGCACGTTATCATCCCGTACACACAGTGTGCTGGGGTCACGGGTACACACGTTTACTGACTGGATCCCAGACACCTCACACACAGCTGCCTGGCACTCATACTCGTGAGTTTTTCCAGTAAGAGATGCAGAGGGAACCTTGTTGCTATCGGCAACCGCAGTAGATCCACCTGACACTGCAGTGGTAACACATTTCTCCACGTGGGCATCCACCACAAAACACACATCCTCTGCACAACTCTTAGCACTCTTAACCCCAACCTCTAGGGGCACACTTGGGCCTCTCTGCCTTAATGCAGTAACTGCACCACCTCTAGCTGCTTGTTCACACAGGGGCGCAGTAACTGGTGCTAACTTTGCAACCCAGTTTACCTCCCCCTGCTCAGGCTGTGACACATAGCTATTAATTACAGATACATTTTCCTCATTGTTAGCCCTTTCACTAAGCATATTATGTATACTGCAAGAGGTAAGAGAGTCATCATTCCCCACCGGTAATGCAGCATGGGAGACACTAAGTCCACAGTCCAGAGTCCTGCTGCTCTCAGCACTCTTTTCCTGCACAGGCATCATGTCTGGCCTCTGCATGGTCCACCCTGGTTCTCACAGAACATACGCCTGACAGTCCCAACACAGGTGTCCCCTGCAATACACCGCACTGGAGCAGTCTTACCAGGTCCATGACGAGTCTCCACACTGGGAATGGTGTCTGGGTTCGCTCTGGAACTCTCCTGCTGACTGTTCTCATCAGCCATGGGTGGTGCTTCATCCACCTGGAGCTCCAGGGCTTGCAGCTGCGACCTCTCTGGCCTCCTCCTGAGGGGGCAGTCAGGAGCACACCTCTCCACTCTGTGGCACCTCCAGCACGGCTCCCTCTGCTGGATGGTGGTAACCGGCTCCTGCTGATGAAGTTGGTTGCCCACGGCAACGGCAGGACACAGGTCCCTCTGCAACTTGGCTGCTCTAGATGTGGACTCCTCCTTCGATGGACGACACAGCCTCCTGGTCTCAGGACATCCGCTCAAGCAGTCAGGTTGGTTGCCCGTAGCAACGGCTTTCCCCACTTCTTGCTTTGTCTCCTTCTGCACACAAACAGTCCTCATTAACCCCAGACATGCCAAAATCTCCATCTTCAGTTTGGGGAAGTCTCTTGCATCTTGCAGGGACAAATCACAGTACACCCTCTGGGGTCTGCCTGTTAGATAGGGCGCCAGAACATCTGCCCATTGCTCAGGTGGTAGCCTTCTCGCTTAAATGCCACCCGCTCAAACGCTGCAAGGAAGACATCCACATCTTCCTCTGCAGTCATCTTCCACATTGCCCTCTGTACAGCACGTCGGGCTCTCACATCATCTTGTGCAGTCTCCCTTGGTGACACAGCCTCTCTCTGGGTCTTCAGCTGTGCCTGGAGCCTTTTATTTTCCTCCAGCATGGTGGCAGTCAGCTGCTCAGACTCCTGCATGGACTGCTTCAGCTGGGCAAGGAGTTCCTCCATGGCCAAACAAAAAAAAATGTCACCAACAGCAACAGTCTTTCTTTATGCAGCACCAATTATAGGCTTCTGGCCCTTTAAATCTCGCTGTGGCAAGACTTCACCTGCATCACTTCAGGTGCAACTTCGTGCCAAAACTGCGCCAACTCAATTGTGCCCATTACTGCCCACATCCTCCACCAATTGTAAAACTCCACTCACATTTCGGCCGGCCGCCATCTTGGACCGTCCTGGGGGTTACTTTAACTCCGGGATCGCCGCTTCTGTAGGCGGAATGGCACACTGATACAGGCTTCTTTCTGGCTTCAGCCTGTTTTATTAGCACCGAAAAGCATACAAAACAAACATAACACAAATAAAATCCTAGGCCGTCTAGCCACTAGATTCACATAAACAGTCCCTCTCTACTCAGGGTCTGTGCCTACCACACAGCACCCCATACCACAGTATTCCACTGTATACTTTAGGGTTTTCCCCAAGCCCCCGGGGGCCCCACTTTTTCCGCCCACTTCTGCACACCCCATCCCCCCCCCCCATTTTATAAATTTTTAACCATCCGGGGGGGAAAAAATTTTAATTGGGATTGGGGGGGAAAGGGCCCCCCCCAAAGGAGTTTTGGGGGGAAAAATAAGGTGGTTTTACCATGAAAATTTCCAAAAAATATATCGAAATAAAAAATTGGGTTAAAAAAGGCTTTGGGGGAAAATTTTACCCAAAACCCCCAAATCGGCAAACGGAACTTTTTTCCCCCTTTTTTCCAAAAATTTTAAAAAAATATATTTAAAAATAACCCGTAAAAAAATTAATTTTTTTTGACCCTAATTTTTTTTCCAGCAAGACAAAAAATTTTTTAAATTTTGGGGAGTTTTTTTTTACAGGGAAATCAAAAAAAAACCGAAAATCATTTGTTAAATTAAAATTTTTTGTTTTTTTCAAAAATAAAAATTTTTCCCCCAAACCATTGGGGCTGGTTAGGAATAGGCTTTTAAAACTAAGGCATTAAGATTCCCAAAACCTTTTTTTAAAAAAAAACCCCAGTAAAAAACATAAACGAAATTTTAAAATGGGGAAAAAAAATTTAAAGGGGACAAAAAAAGCCTCCAAAAGGGGAAGACTACAAAAAATTGGCGTGGGGGGAGGGGCATTTGGCAATAAAGGTGGAAAAAAAAAAAATTACTGTTTGAAAAAAATCGGGGGAAAACCATGCAAAAACTTGGGGGATTTGATTTGGGGGGTGGGAGGCCAAAACCCCAGGGGGGAAAATTTTTAAATGATTAACAGCAAAACCCAAGTCCCCAAGCCATTTTACCACAAAAATGGTTTTTGCTCCCGCAACCCCCCCTCCAAAAAACTTTCCCCCCCAAAAAATTGGAAAAGAACCCCTGGAGTTCTGTGGGGGGGGGAAGGGCTTTCAAATAAAAAAAATTAGCTTTTTTTAAACCTCAACTCCGGGAAAAAAAAGGTTTTCCAAAAAATGTCCCCATTCAAGATTATGGAAAAAAATGGTTTTTTTTTTTTTTTTTTGGGGGGTTTTTTGTAAAAGAAATTCACTGTAAAGGGAGGGAGGGTCCCATTTTTAAAAAAATTTGGGAAAAAACCCCTTTTTTCCCCCCCAACTTTAAAAAAGGGGGCTTGTTGGGTTTCCCGGTGAAAAAAAAAAGGGGGAAAAAATGAGGGGAAAAAAGAAGCACAAGGTTTTTTGGGTGAGTTCCTTTTTTCCCAAATTTTTTAAATTTTTTTTAATAGGCCCTATTGAGTTTAAAAAGGGGGGGAAACTCCTTAAAATAAAATTTTAAAAAGGGCCCCGGGGTGGGGGGGCCCCCTTGGGGGGAAAATGGGGGGGGGGGTGCCAAGAAAGGCCGGGAAAGAAAAAAGGGGGGGTGGAAAGGGTGGAAAAAAAATTTTCGATGGGGGGGGGGAAGTGGGGAGGGAGGGGGGGGGGGGGTTTGGGTGGGGGAAAAATTTTTTCATTTTTTTTTTTTTTTTGTTTTTTTGCCCTTTTTTTTTTTTGTTTTTTTAAAATCTTAAATTTTTTTTTTTTTTTCTTTAAACAAAAAGGGGGGGTGGGTGTTACGAAAGGGAGGAGGGGGGGGGTTTTGGGAGCGGGGGAAATTTTGGGGTGCGGGTTTTTTGGGCCTTAGATGGGAACCCATTTTATACTGAACGGGTGGGGGGGACAAAGGGGCTGGGGGAAAGCAAGCCTCTGTTTTGGGGCTTGGAGAGGGGAAGTTTTCGAGAGGCAAGAAAGGGGTTTTTTTCCAAGAAGAAAAAATAAAAAGCAAAAATGATTTTTGGGGTTGTTTCCCAGGAAAAAAATGGACGGTTTTGGGAAATTATTCTTGAGGTGCAGGTGAAGGAGGGGGAAAAAGGACTGGATATGGGGGAAAAAGGAAGTTCAGAATTAGAAAAAAAAACCCCCCAGACATGGCCTGTGCTAGGAGTTATGGTGGTGCCAACACGGGAAAAAGAAATGCAGGGGGGGTTTTGGGTTGGGATATGGCGGAAAGACAAAAAGTTCATCTTAGTGGGTTTAGTTTCGTGGGGGGCATTTAGAGCCCGCGGCAGACCATCATTTTGGGTTTTTAGCAGGCTGGAGTGATGTCACGGGAGGGTTATAATTGGGTGTATCAGCTAGAGATGGGACGGAAGCAAAAATTGCTGTGGTTTGTCCAATGGGGGCTGTGTAAATGAAAAGAGGAGAGGCCTAGAATGATCCCCGAGGAACTCCCAAAAGAAGAGGGGAGGAGAGCAGGTAAACCGGAAAATGAGACATGAAGGAGCGGGGCGGGGGTAGGACGAGAACCCAAACGAGACGGTGTCCTGGAGGCCCAAAGGCGCTGAGCTTTTCTGGGAGAAGGTGGTGCCCAGTGTCAAAGCTCAGAGAGATCCCAAAAGGGAAACAACAATGAGTGTTACCTTGAGATTTTGCTGTTAGGAGGGTTTTTGAACTTTAAATAGGGGGTTTCGTGGAGTGTGGGTGCGGAAACCTGATTGCAGGGGTCAAGAAAAGGTTAGTAGAAGATAGCGGATTGGGGAGAGTAGACCAAGGTTTCCCGGAGTTAAGATGAAGGGCAGGTTAAGACTGGGCGGTAGTTAGCAGCACAGGGACGGGCCGAGAGGGTTTTTTTTAAAAGGGGTTTCCATAAAAATTTTTTTGGGGAGGTTGTGCTTCGAGTTGCCAAGCGACAGCCCAAAAATTTTAAAGATTTTTAAAATGATTGCACAGAGGGTTTGGACCAAAATTCCTCCTGAATGTGCCCAAAAACCCCATCATAATACAAAAAAAGTTCGACTCTGGCTTGAACAAAGGTTTTGCCACCAAGTATAAAACTTTTTTTCCAGGGTAAAAAAAATTTTTATCCCCCCAAAATTTCAAATAAAAAAAAACAAATTTATTTTTTTTGGGTTTTTTTTGGAATTTTATTCCTTTAAAAATACCCCCCCTTAAAAATTAAAGGGGTTTGTTTTTGTGGGGGCAAACAACAAACAAAACAAATTAATTTTTTCCCCACTTTAATTCGACCCGCCACTGTCCCCCTAACAACAAAGGGGGAAGTCCCGGAAAATTTTCGTAAAATCACTGAAAAAGATTGTCATTCCCTTCATTTCACCCTTATTTCTTTTTTCCCTTTACCTGGTGCCAAAAAAAGCTGTTACTACTGTGGTCACAAGATGGCGCTCCTGTCTCAGTTCACAATTTCTTTACTTTGAATTAAAATCAAAGGAATGAACCTAAACCGCCCCTAGTTCGTACCCCCACAAGTCATTGTCTCACCCATTCAAGTTTCCTCTCTGTAGACCACTACATCAGGGTTCAGGCCCCATGTCAGTACAGAGCAGATGGGATGCCACCTCCCAAAAGTAATAACTATTTTCTTCTTCTTTTGATTTAGCTGTAGGAGGATTTGTTTGCCTGGCGCTCTCATTCTGGTTGTCGGGTTCTCTTATTCTGGTTTCTGGGCGCTCTCATTCTGGTTGTCGGGTTCTCTCATTCTGGTTTCTGGGCGCTCTCATTCTGGTTGTCGGGTTCTCTCATTCTGGTTTCTGGGCGCTCTCATTCTGGTTGTCGGGGTCTCTCATTCTGGTTTCTGGGCACTCTCATTCTGGTTTCTGGACGCTCTCTTATTCTGGCTGCTAAGAGCTCTCATTCTGGTTGCCTGGTGCTCTCTTTTTGGGTGCCGTACTCTCTTATTCTGGTTGTTGCATTCTCTCATTCTGTGTGTCGGGTTCTCTCATTCTGCTTGTCGGACGCTCTCATTCTGATTGCCGGAGTCTCTCATTCTGCTTGTCGGACGCTTGCAGCTTTCGGAGACAAATTACTTTTTATTTTTTCCATTTATGAACCCCAGTCAGGGCTTGTTTTTTGCAGGATGAAATATAGTTTGTATTGGTACTATTTTAGAATACATGATTCTGTATCACTCTGCAAAATAAATAATGTTATAATAATATTTTGACAGATGAGATGGCAAATGGAACGAGCATGTTTTTTAACTTTTTTAAATACTGTATGTATTTAATTTTTTATATTTATATATAATATATATATTTTATATATATATTATATTTTATTATATTTATTATAATTTTTATATATGTGTGTCTTCTAGTGCTATTAGTTCTTCAAGGGTATCTGACCACTATGGGATGTAGTCGCTTGCACCTTCATTTTACATAAAAATTACAGCACTAAAACTCACATAAATCTTGGATTCATGAAACACTTAGGGCGACATGTATGAACGGGGCGCCAGTTTTTTTGGTGTCAAAAAGCTGTAGTAGACCGGTCCTATAGATGTATGAACAGGCGTACTCCAAACTTTGACGCGATAAGCGCAGAAGAGACACTTTTTAGCGCGCCTAAGATTTGGGGCGTTCTGGGGGGATGCACCACTTCATAGAAGAAGACACGTTTATAATTCTTTGACGGCAAAACTTTGGCACGAACATTTAGAACAGCCAGACCAAGGTAAAGGTGGTGCCTAAGCCAGACTTGTGGTATTAGCTCTACCTGCCCTGTATGTAGACCTGCAGAAGAAAGCCAGCCAAGTAAAGGTGGTGCGAGCCAGAATTTTGGATTTGGCTTACACTCCCTGTATGTGGGACCCGCGAAAAAACAGCCAGCCCGGGTAAAGGGGGTGCCTGACCAGATTTGTGGTTTTGGGCCTTACACTGCCCTTTTTGTATGACCTGCAGAAGAACAGCCAGACCGGGGTAAAGATGGTGCCTGAGCCAACTTTGGTATTGGCTCTACACGGGGCCCTTATGTATGCCCTGCAGAAGAACAGAACCGGGGAAAAGGGGTTTTGCCGGGGCCAGCCCTTGTGGTATTGGGCTCTACATGCCCTGTTTTGCCCCCTGCAGAAGAACAGAACCAGGGTAAGGGGGTGCCTGAGCCGACTTGTGGTTTTCTTTCACTGCCCGATGTATAATGCGAAAACAGCCAACCAGGGAAGGGTGGTGCCTGACCAGACTTGTGTTTTGGGTTTTCTACACTGCCCGTAGTAGGGCCCTGCAAAGAACAAACCGGGAAAAGGGGGTGCCTGACCAGACTTTGTATTGCTCTACCTGCCCTGTAGTTACCTGCAAAAAAAAACACCCCAGACCAGGGAAAGGTGGTCCCTACAGCTTGGGGTATTGGCTCTACACGCCCTGTAGTAGCCTGCAGAAGAACCCAACCGGGGTAAAGGTGGTGCTGAGCCAACTGTGGTATTGGCTTTACCCTGTGTATGACTGCAGAAGCACAGACCAGGGTAAAGGTGGTGCCTACCAGACTTGGGTATTGGCTCTACCTCCCCGTTGTTGCCTCAAAGAACAGCCAGACCAGGGTAAAGGGGGTGCTGAGCCGACTTGTGGTATTTGGCTTTAACACTGCCCTGTATGTAGACCTGCAAAGAAAGACCAGGGAAAAAGGTGGTGCCTGAGCCAGACTTGTGGATTGGTTTAACCGCCTTTGTATGCCCTGCAGAAAAAACAGACCAGGGTAAAGGTGGTCCCTAGCCAGACGGGGGTATGGCTCTACACTGCCCTGTTGTATGCCTGCAGAAAACACCAGACAGGGTAAAGGGTGGTGCCTGACCCAGACTTGGGTTTTTCCTACACTGCCCGTATTATGACCGCAAAAAGAAACAGACCGGGGTAAAGGTGGGCCTGACCAGACGGTGGTTTTGGCTCAAACACTGCCATGTATGTATACCTAAAGAAAGAACCGGGGAAAAAAGGTTTTGGGGTGCCTGAGCCAGATTGGGGTATTGGCTCTACAACCTGTATTATGACCTCAGAAGAACAGTCAGACCGGGGTAAAGGTGGTGCCAGCCAGACTTGTGGATTGGCTCTACACTGCCGTATGTAGCCCTGCAAAAAGAAAGCCAGACCAGGAAAAGGGGGTGCTGAGCCAACTTGTGGTATTGTCTCTCACGCCCTGTATTTAGACCTGAAAAATAGCCAGACCGGGAAAGGGTTTGGGCCCGAGCCAACTTGTGGATTGGGCTCTACATGCCCTTATGTTGCCCTGCAGAAAAAGAACCGGGAAAAAGGGTGGTGCCTGAGCCAGACTTGTGGTATTGGCTCTACACTGCCCTGTATGTATGACCTGCAGAAGAACAGACCAGGGTAAAGGTGGCGCCTGAGCCAGACTTGTGGTATTGTCTCTACACTGCCCTGTATGTATGACCTGCAGAAGAACAGGTTCATACATTCTGGCGCATTCTACACTAACTTAAAGCAATTTAGTACTGGCCCGTCAGCGCCAATGTCCATACATGTTGCCCTTAAAGTGCATCACTGATATCCCTTCTATATATATAAAATAGAGATCTTTAGTGCACAATTTGAGCAAATTCCATATGCCCACCTGCCATGTTAAAGTAATCTCATCAGGCAGGTCCTTCCCTGGTGGTCCTTAGTCTTTTAGCTTAAGGGGGCTGCAAGTACATGTATAAAAAAAATTACTAAAAGTTCAAGACACACCCATTTTGCCATTTTTTTAATTGTTATTGCCATGTCCATAAAAGTCTGATGTATTAAAATTTAACATCATAGAAAAAAAATTTACCAACACTAAAACTGTTTTTTGCATTCCCAAAAGTGATCAAAAAGTCATGTGTGCCCCAAATGGTACCAATAATAAAACACACAAAAAAAAGCCCTCACTTAGGTTCATAGATGAAAAAAATAAAAATAGTTATGGATAGCAGAAAATGGCTCTGCAGCGCAAATTTAAAAAATAGAAAAAGATTTTTTTTTTTAAAAGTACTAAAACATAACGAAAACTTTACAAATTTGGTATCCTCAAAATCGCACTGACCTGCAGAATACAGATAACACATCATTTATCCCGCACAGTGAGCTTCAGAAAAACAAGCCCCCTGCTAGTATGGCACAATTGTTTTTTTTTTATTTGCTACACTCACCAGTAAAAAGTACATCTCGACCTGCAAAAAAAAACCTCATACGGCCATGTAGATGGAAAAATAAAAAAGCTAGGGCTCTTGGAAGGTAAGAAGGGAAAACAAATGCGAGGGGAAAAAATGAGCAGTGGTAAGGAGTTAAAAGGAAGCCAAAAATGTGATGTCTGTGTACATTTACCTTCGCCAACATGGTTATGATTGAAACACCAGGCAGGCTGTACGGGATATGGGGCACAGGCAACCAGAATGAATGATAAATCCCAGCTGAAGATTAAAGGGGTTGTCTCACTACAAGGATTTTTTATATTAAAGATCTTGCAAAAACTAAGCCTTTAGAGCAGAATCTGCTGCAATCCGGATGGAAATAAAGCATATAGGAGAAAGAGTTGATTCCATTGAATCTGCTCATGATCACACCAGGCAATATGTCTCATCCTTGCAAACGGCTGTGTCAACTCAAGCTAAACTCCTGCGGGAGACCAGTCGCCAAATAGAGGATTTGGACAATAGGGGTCGGAGGAATAACCTCAGGGTGAGGGGGGTCCCAGAGGCTGCAGGCGAGGAAAATGTCTTTCAGGTGCTGGAGGAAATCTTTGGAGCTGTCTTGGGTGACTCAGGTCCGGCCACTGTAAAGATGGATAGAGCCCACAGAGCTCTTAAACCTAAAGGATCTGTCTCTTATCCGCGTGATATTATTTGCTGCATTCATGATTTCCGCCTTAAGGAACAGATCATGATGAAAGCTAGGCGCCAGAGATCCCTTCAATATAAGGACGCAACCATACAAATATTTCCTGATCTATCCTGGATGACCTTGCAGAAACGTCGGCATCTCAGACCCTTGCTGGACATTTTGAAGGAACACTCTATCCCGTACCGCTGGGGTTTTCCCTTTACCCTGCATGCTACAAGGAATGGACGCTCTGCAGCTCTTCGCACCTTTGAAGATCTCCCACGTTTTTGCTCCACATTAGAGATCTTGTCACCCCAGCTCACCGATTGGGAATTGGAGACCCCCCCTTCTGCCCCTCCCCCTGAGTGGCAGAAAGCACAAGCTAAGAAGAGAAGATCCTCGCCGAGGGATTCTGGGGGGCGCCCTAGGGGAAGTGCCTCCTCACCTGACACCTGAGATCCTGTGGGTCGAGGGGAACAGTTCCCCTTTTGATCCTCTTTTTGTCTTCCTCCTCTTCCCTGAGGGCTAGGCTGTTACTGTTCACGGTAGTTTTACAAGTACTCCGGACTCTGGACACTTGGTCTGATAGTTAACTGTTATCTACATATACCGCTCTTTATTAGGGTCACTTAGTGTGAATGTGTAGCATATTGTTATATGTCTTGCATACTATTTATTCTGAGCTGAAAGGATTTCCCCTTATCAGCTCTGGGTGGAGTGGTGGGATTCTTGGCACTGCTTTGCAGACACTGGCTTATCTAAGTTCCCACAACCCCACCTATGTTACTAGAGTATTAACTTGTTTTTTCTAGGCAGCAATTTTTCACGGGCCTGTTAGTGCTCACTGCCTGTCATTTGGTCCGCCTGACCTTATACCCCTGAGGTGTCCACCTACGTCTACAGTGATCCCTCAGGCGCCGCTCTGGAGGGAGTACTGGTCTCCTTGTTAGGGAATTATAGTGTTGCTCACCTCACGAAGATTTACAGTACCTCGGTATCCGTTGGAATCTTTTATATGTTACTTGTTGTTTGTGATGGTCTTGTGAACCCCTTTTGTCTTCCTTATGTTTCTGTGGGTAAGTTGATGTTTGATCAGGATCGGCAGTGGTACATTAGTGTTAGTGGCCGTCAATGGGATTCCAATGATTAAGCTATACTCTATTAATGTCAAGGGTCTCAACTCTAACCTGAAGAGAAAGCTCCTCCTGAGGGACCTGAGGGCTAACAAACCTGTTCATGTAATAACTGGTAGATAAGAGTTTATGCGTTGGCCACTTGTTACCCTGCTTTGGAGTTCCGCAACTCCATCAGACTTCAGTTTCAAAATATAGCCGGGTAAGGACTTGCTTCAAAAGTAGAAATTTTTTGATTCTCATACATCGTAATAAATAGCAGATATAAAAAAGAGTACTTGCGCTTCAGCCGCACATAGTTCCGTGGTCAAACAGGATCCAACGATCTCTGAGCCATATACACTCACCGGCCACTTTATTAGGTACACCATGCTAGTAACGGGTTGGACCCCCTTTTGCCTTCAGAACTGCCTCAATTCTTCGTGGCATAGATTCAACAAGGTGTTGCAACGATGCTCAATTGGTACCAAGGGGCCCAAAGATGCCAAGAAAATATTCCCCACACCATAAACACCACCACCACCAGCCTGAACCGTTGATACAAGGCAGGATGGATCCATGCTTTCATGTTGTTTGATGCCAAATTCTGACCCTACCATCCGAATGTCGCAGCAGAAATCGAGACTCATCAGACCAGGCAACGTTTTTTCCAATCTTCTACTGCCCAAATTTTCGGGGAGCTTGGGCAAATTGGAGCCTCAGTTTCCTGTTCTTAGCTGAAAGGAGTGGAAACCCGGTGTGGTTCTTCTGCTGCTGTAGCCCATCTGCCTCAAAGTTCGCCGAAACTGTGCGTTCAGAGATGCTCTTCTGCCTACCTTGTTGTAACGGTGGCTATTTGAGTCACTGTTCCTTTCTATCAGCTCGAACCAGTCTGCCCATTCTCCTTTGACCTCTGGCATCAACAAGGCATTTCCCCCCACAGGACTGCCGCTCACTGGATGTTTTTTCTTTTTCGGACCATTCTCTGTAAACCCTAGAGATGGTTGTGCTTTGAAAATCCAGGAGATCACAGTTTCTGAAAACTCAGACCAGCCCTTCTGGCACCAACAACCATGCCACGTTCAAAGGCACTCAAATCACCTTTCTTCCCCATACTGATGCTCGGTTTGAACTGCAGGAGATTGTCTTGACCATGTCTACATGCCTAAATGCACTGAGTTGCCGCCATGTGATTGGCTGATTAGAAATTAAGTGTTAACGAGCAGTTGGACAGGTGTACCTAATAAAGTGGCCGGTGAGTGTAGAGCTTCACAATGCACGGAGCATTAGCGTGGCGCCATAGACTTGGCGTTCCACCTGGAGCAGGTAAGCGGAAGGGCGGGCGGTAAGCGAAACGTGTCTCACTCCAGAATCGATTACGTCTTCGGAAATATTTTAGCCTTAAGGATGATGGAATCAGCGGATATTGGGTCAATAACATGGACGGACCATGCCCCGGTTAGTGTAGTATTTAGACCACCACATGCTTTATCATCTAGAATAACAATCCACAATGGAACTAGACAGGGATGCCCTCTCTCCCCCCTTTTGTTTGCCCTATGTATTGAGCCCTTAGCTGCGGCGATTACATTATCACCGGACATTAAGGAGGTCTTGGTAAGGGGACAGGAATTCAAGATATCGCTTTATGCGGACGATGTATTGCTAACGCTTACGGACCCAATTATGACGCTACCTAACCTTCATTCCCTTTTAGACAAACTTAGTACCCTATCAGGTTATAAGATAAATACGGCAAAAACGGAGGCATTGCCTATTGGCATTTCAAGACCTTTGGTCGACCATCTTAAAACAAATTTTAACTACCGCTGGAAGGAGGATGCTCTCAAGTACTTGGGGATTTTTTGACTCCAGAATACTCTTCCTTTTTAGGGATAACTACCCAAATTAATTACAGAAATAAAACAAATTTCCGACAGATGGAATAAGTTAGCTTTATCCCTGTTTGGTCGCATTGCAGCCATTAAGATGTCGGTTCTGCCAAAATTAATGTACTTGTTCGAGACACTCCCAATCCCGGTACCACTGACAATCCTGAGATCCCTACAAGCCGACTTCATCCATTTTATATGGGCCCGTAAGAGACATAGGATTCCTGAAGGGTTTTTGCAGCGGGGAGGCGGATGGGGGGCTTTCGTTACCAGATGTTATTAAATTTTTTTGGGCAGCGAAATGAGGGTAACCCAGCTTGGCACAGTCTATGCATACCCAGATGGGGGAGCTGAGAAACTATGGCCCGGGCCCCTATTCCCCCCCAACTCCTTGCTTTGGGCAACCCAAAAAATAAAATGGAACCCCCGCTGCAAAAATTCTATGTCTCTGACGAGATTTTTGGGGCAGAGATTTTGTTACGGTTTTTGGGCTGCCTCTAAAGCTTCTCCCATGACACTTTTCTTTTCCCCCTCCACAGTTGGGGGGGATGGAGAACGGTGGTGCCAGGTTAAAAGAAAATTGTTTCACTTTGCTGAATTGTGGACCCGCATCGTTAAGGATAAAGCCCTTTGGAATTAAAATCTAAATTTGGGCTGCCATCCTCCACCTTTTTTAAAATTTTTACAAATTAACTTTTTTGGGGCTGGGTGCGGGAGTGGAGGGGGTATCAAAACCCCTCTAATTTGAAAAATTTTTGCCGACGGCTCTCCCCTAAGGGGCTGATTGGCTAATATCAGTTGATAAATTTTTCCAATCAGAACCCACCCCGCACGCAAAAATTCAGATGGGAGAGGTTCTTGGTTTTTCACCCTATTCGGAAGAAGGCAAAGCTTTTTGGTTTCAGGTTCTAGGTCTTTTATTTCCACCCAAAAAAAGAAAAAAAATTTTTAAGTTGTTGATTTTTGGGGTACCACAACACGCCCTCTTACAAAAGCTGAATCGTTCAACCGGGAGTTTTGGGAAGGGGGGAGTCAGGAGCAATGGGCCGCTTTGGGTTGGGGGCTTGTACCAAGTAAGCTATTTTGGGGGCATTTTCATTTTTGGCCTTTGAGATCCCCAGGGTTTTGGGCCCTATAACGCCCCAAAATTTTATTTAAACGTCCCATTCCTTCGTTTTTCCGTAAACTGGGTAGGTTATTTCTATATATGGGAAATGCGCCAAAATGTTTGAAGCTAAACACTGGAAACAGGCTTCCCCCTTCTAAGAGGCTTTATTTTTCAGTATTAAAGAAATTAGGGTATGGGAAAACCTTTTGCCCCTTTAAAAATGAAGTTGGGAAACCCTTTTACCGGTTTGGAAAGGGCCCGGGGAAAATTATTGTATTTTCCGGGAATTCTGATACCCGTCACTCGCAAAATAACCTTTCCCTGCTGATTCATTGCATTTGGTGGGAAATTTTTTTCCCCGTGTTTGCTCGTCTAACCCAAAATGTACATTTTTTTATTGCTTTTTTATAAGTTTTATAATCACAAAAAATTTTGCAAAAAAGTTCAATACCTTCGCTAAAGCTAAGTCATGGGGTTTCTATACTGAAGTATATACCTTTGGGAAATTTTTTATTGTATTTTACTGATATTTTATTGCTTTTATGCTCAAAAGAAAATTTTAATAAAAAAAAGTTAAAACCAAAAAAAAAAAAACTTTCAAAAAAAATCACTTTGCAATATTGTCCCATTTGCTGTCCTATTATTCTAATATCTTATGGGCGCAATCAGCTCCTCAGTCATAAGACGACCGTTTTAAACTATCCTTATGGCTACCAGCAGGTTGCTATAGCTTAAACAAGCCCCGAAATTTAAATGAAACCAGAAAAAGAACTGAGGGAAATGAAATTCAATGTAGTGAAAAAACCCCCTTTTTAGAAAAACCCTGAAAAAACCCAAAGGGCGATATATACAGTATGAACGGGGCTGGCAAAAAGGGACCGCATTTTTTCCCAGTCTGGCATTCTTTGCCCCACCCCCGTTTGCTATATTTTTTAAAAGGGGCCCATACCCCAAATAAAAGGGCACATTACAAAAGCACCCGCGCACTTTGTAATGTGTTTTTAAAAAATTTCCCGGGGGGGGGGGGGGGGGTGTGCGAAGGCTTTGTGCCTCAAAAGTTACAACGTTTTAAATTTATTGCCCTTTGTTTGGCAAAATTTTAGGCGCGTTACTGCTGGACCAGGGAGAGCATTTTCAAAGTGGTTTACCTGAGCCAGAATTGTTGTGTTAGTGCTAGCATGTGCTTGATTTATGACCCGCAGTAGAGCAGCTTTATAAATCAGGTGCATTCTACACTTTTAATACACGCATAAAAAATGGCGTCTAAACGCCAAAAAACATACATGCCGCCCAAAGTTCTGATTCTCCAATTAGAAAAAACACCATTGTTCGATTGAAGAAAAAAAGAATAATGTAAAGCTCAGTTTACAGAGCAATATTCCCTGTTTTAGGGTATGTTCACACGGCGTAATATCGGTGCGCAAATTTTGCCAAAATTTTTTGCACTTAATACGCGTCGAGATGCGCGCCGTTGTTACGGTAAATTTCCCAAACCCCCATTATCCCCGTGGTAATTTCCCTGTCTATGGGGGCCGGGGCCGGGGGAGCCAGCCCCCCCGTGCTTTGGGGTATACTTTGATCAGCTCGGGCTCCAAAACCACACGGGGTTTTTTGCTGCAAGGGACGGGACGCGCCCCCAAAATTTCGCCCCTGGGGAAAAAACCCTTTTGGCTTTTGTTCAACAGCATTAATTGCAGGGCGTAATTGCGGCCTGCAATTACGCCGGGACTACGGGGGCTCGCGCCGACACCCGTGATGCGGGGGGGGGGGGGGGGTGGCAGCCCGCTGGCCCCATAGACATTCATTACTAGAGGCGCGTATTCACCGCTAGTAATTGACATGTCACTTCTCTCCCTCCGCGTTGTATTGTCCAGCGGGAGTGGAGCGAATCCATTGTTCTCTATGACAACTGTGGATTACCACCGAGGTGAAATGGTTACTCTTTAACAGGACACCAATGGGTTTAAACAGCATGGATTGGAGTCACCTGGTATCATGGCCACTGCTGTGGGGTGTCAGCTCCCAGTGCAAGAAGAGGTTAAATCTGCACATCATCCCTCGCTTTTATAACTGCTGAACTGGGTGAGCGAGTCTTCAAGGACCTGATTAGGATACCTCAAGACCTTGACTTGTCAGGTTTTGCAATGCATTTCTGAGCCACACTGCTTCTACAAATACAAATTTTGTTATCTTATTTCACTTGTTGAACCAGTGCAGCAATAAAACTGACCGCAAAAGCGTAGCAATTCACGGTAAAATGTGGGCATTTTTTTTAAGGTTCAAGCTGCAAAAAGATGAAGTTAGCTAATTCAGAACATGAAAGAGTAAAAAAATACAAATAAAGCGGTTGTCTCACCACAAAGATTAGCTTTCAACATGTAGGTAACAGTAAATGAAGACTTTTTCCACTATTAACCTGCTCTCCCCTTTTCTCTCTGCTCTTTGACTTATCTGATAGCAGGGAGTGAGGTGAAGCACACAAGAAGCCAGCAGCTTGAAAACAGAGTGTGTTACCTCTAACAAACAAAGGAGATTAATTACTTTAGATTGTTTACTTTTGGCTCTGTAGCTCTCTGCACTATAGATTACATCTCCTGCTCTCATCTCAGTGTAACTAGAAGAGCTGGAAATACAAGCTGATATTCTAACCACTGTTATAGAACCACCCACAGTCTGACCAGGAAGAGACAGGATGCATGAATCTGAAGCTGTTTTTGGCTCTGTGAAACAACATGGTGAGACAACCCCTTTAAAGCAGTTGTTTTATGAAGACATGATCTTTCCATGGACGCCATAGACAGGGGTGCTACACAGAGTGACCAACAGTCCTTGTATTACAAAATCATCATACAACCAGCCACATCTCCCCTATTGATAACAGCTGATCGCTGGGGTTTTTTGGACCAGTGACAATCCTCTTACAGTATACTTGTTAAAGGCTATGTTCACCTTCTCAACCAATTTTTTATTGCTCATCTAAAATGAGAAATGAAGCAACTGTGCAATAGGACTTGATTAAAAATTATCCTATTGTTTTGATTGTATAGCTTCTATACAGACCTATATGTCTCCATGGTAACAGACTACAAACAAACTCTGTGTAGTCTGACCCTGCAGTCATACTCTTTTTCATATGTCTCTTACTTCTTGCTACCCTTTTTAACTGCTTGTGGACCTCCAAGCAACTAACTACAACTAATCTGGCTGTTCCGGGTGTCAAACCACAAGGACGTTTGTGAATGTCCTCGCAGAATCTGCAGGATATTGCAAGGTAGAGTCAGAGATAGTCTGATCCTCCAGAAGGAAAGGCACAGCCAGTTATTTAGCATCTCTGTCTTTGCAGTCACTGTATACATGGCACACAATGTGTATACAGTTCAGGAAGGGGACATGATGCTACCTGCTTCCATTCCGACAATCGTGGTCTCTGGCCGCAGGGAAGCTGAAGGAGCTTCTGAGTCTTAGGCAAGGTTTACATCTGCGTCAGATTTTCCTTGTGGAACCTCCGTAGCAGATTACATCATGAAAGCTGTGCTATTTGTTCTGTTATAATGATAACTTTGGCAGAAACCCGAATCTACCTCAGTAGCCCAATGTTCTGATCAGGCACAAATTATCAGATCACCGTGACCAGACGCAAAAGCACAGGTCTCATAAAGTAAAAAAAATATATATTTTTTGAACAACGCGTTTCATTTATATATAACACTTCGTTAGGCTCCTTCTTTTGTCTTTGGAAGAAACGTAGAAGTAGACAATGCGGTCTGTATGGGGGCGCCGTTGGTGTTTGTTGTAAAACAGCTGTGGTTCGTCCTCTATGATGAAAGTTCTGAACACAACCTCTGGATCAGCTCTGCAATAAGGTTTAGGGGGTTGAGTTTCACCCACAACTGAAGTAATATGTGAATCTTAACTACAGTGTAAGTCAGCAATTAAAAAGCACTGCAATTCTAATAATTACTGTACATGCTCGAGTATAAGCCGAATTTTTCAATGCAAAAAATGTGCCCTCCTCGGCTTATACTCGAGTTACTGTCGGCGTCCGGGCTCTACCAAGGCCCGGGGGCGCCGGCAGGGATACTTCAGCTGTATACGACTCCTCTGGGAGTTCATACAGCTGAATCTCCAGTCAGCCCACAGCGTCCGAGTGCTGCCATAGCTCGAGTTCTGTCAGCGATCTCTTCAGCAATATATGCTCTTCCTTTGGGAGTGCATACAGCTGAAGACACTATTGCGGAACAGAGAGCGAGTGCTCCGTGCTCCGCAGTAGGACTCCGGAAGGCCGCAATCAGACTTGCGGCCTTCCAGAGTATCTGGCACAGGTGGCATGCAATGTCATCACGTTGCCTGCGCAGCCTGATTACATCACTCCGCCTGTGCCAAAAGACGAAGCGCATCAGAGCGTCGGAAAAAGGTGAGTACTTGTATTTTTTTATATCTTTAACAAACGCTGCCTATACCTGCCTGTGGGTGACATATACCTGCCTATGGGAGACATATATCTGTCTATGCCTGCTATGGGGGACATATACCTGCCTATGGGAGGACATGTACCTGTCTATAACTGCCTATACCTGCTATGTGGGACATATACCTGCTTATGGGAGGACATATACCTGTCTGTAACTGCCTACACCTGCCTATGGGGGACATACCTGCCTATACCTGCTATGGGGAAATACCTGCCTATACCTGCTATGGGGGACATATACCTGCCTATGGGGGGACATATACCTGTCTATAACTTCCTATATCTTCTGCAGGGGACATATACCTGCCTATGGGAGACATATACCTGCCTATACCTGCATATGGGGGGACATATACCTGTCTATAACAACCTATACCTGCTATAGGGGACATATACCTGCCTATACCTGCCTATGGGGGACATATACCTGCCTATACCTGCCTATACCTGCTATGGGGAACATATACCTGTCTATACCTGCCTATGGGGGACATATACCTGCCTATAACTGCCTATATCTGCTATGGGGGACATATACCTGCCTATATCTGCCTATACCTGCTATGGGGGACATATACCTGCCTATACCTGCCTATGGGGGACACTAAACTGCCTATACCTACTTATGGGGTACATTAAACTGCCTATTCCAGCGTTTTGGGGACATTAAACTGCCTATACCTGCCTATGGGGGACATATACCTGCCTATGCAATTTTATTGGTATCCATTTTTATTTTTTAAATTTACCAGTAGCCGCCAAATTTTCCACCCTAGGCTTATACTCGAGTCAATAAGTTTTCCCAGTTTGTTTGTGACAAAAGTAGGTGCCTTGGCTTATATTCAGGTCATCTTATACTTGATTATATACGGGAAGTAAAAAACTAAATCAGGGTCCCTGATGAAGGAGATCGTTATTCTCTGAAACGCGTAGGTCTTGTATGTCTGCTCGGCTTTTGTTAGCTACAGCCTTCGTGACGTCACTCTAGTCTGTTAGCCTGTATGTGTGGATCCCGCACGCTGCCGGCCGGAGCGTATTAGCGGTGAACACACCACACTGTATGTTTTTTATATATTATTTCTGACAAATCCACCAACTGAAGATTGAAGTGGACAGAAACCTGGATTAGTGCGAGGTTCCTGGCTGATGTGAGCATTCAGTGAGAATCTCTGGGGAAGTGGTTGCACTATTACAGGTGTGTTTTACACTGTTTTATACTATTTGCATGGGGGTTGCATATTTTGGAATTTGATTATTTGGGGACTGCTTGTGATTAAGTTGGCACCTTATACAGCGAACAGAGCGCGATCGTCTTTTATATATATATATATATATATACACTTTTTATTTCTATTAGAGGATTGCAGCAGGAGATTTCCTCTGACGATCTTTGTGCAGCTTGTTCCCTGAAACACCTGGCGCTTGTATCTAAAGTAGTAGTAAGTTTTAAAAAACTAAATAAAATACAAAAAAAGAAATAAAAAAGCATAGAAAACCACCAATAATAAACACACCACATAAAGCCCTGTCTCCTGTATACAGTAAAAACAACCGCAATAAATAAAAGGGGAACATTTTAAAAAGTATTTTTGTGGTGCTTTGTGCTATTACAAAAAACTGAGAAAAAGTAAAAAAAAAACCAGATATTTTTAATTACATTCTTTTTGATATCACAAAAACTACTACTATAAAATTACATAAAACATAAGCTTGCTGTATCAGAAAAAAGAGACAAAATTTATTTGGAAAATTAGAAAAAAATTCTAGCTTTTAAACACAGATACTAAAAGAGAAACAATAATGTGTCTGGTCACAAATGGGGAAAGTCTCAAATTGGTTAAAGGGATTCTGCCACAAAGTAAAATTGACGTGGGAAGCTTGAAATGAAATAACAAACATTTTCCCCTTTCATTATTATTAAAAATTCTGCACCGTTTTTGTTTTAGCTGCTCCTTTAGTGATCCATTGTTTACAGCTCGTCTCCAGGGGATACGACCAGGGCTGAGAGCTCCTCATTCCTGGCCGCACATGCTCAGACATCACCTCTCCTATCAGGCAGCTACTGAGTGTTCAAACCCCAGGTGCTGTCACTCTACTCCCATCCTCTGTACTCCTTAGTAATTAGTCAAACAGTGCAGATAAATAAAAAAGAAACCTCAATGAGGGGGGAAAAAAAACACAGGTTTGTTTCCTGCAGGGATTTGAACCTAGGACCCTTGTGCATGGAGGCAAAAAACTTTACCTCTCAGCTACTCACAATGCTTTACATAAACAGACCTTTCTTTGACTACAGTGAGGCCTGGTGATGTCATCCTGCTGGGTCACATGATATGCAAATCAAACAAATCACACACACCCCCTTCTGAGCACACAGAGCTGAAGAGCTGCAGGAGGTATGAAATGAGATTGTGGCAAAACCCCTTTAATGTATGTACCTGAAAATGGGGTACAGATGGAAGGGACTGCATGCTTGTTACTATGGAGACACGTTGCTCTGCCTCGGTAATTTTTTAGAAAAATCTTGTGCAAAGACGCTTCATTTTTTATTTTTGATACTTTAGGGCCATAACACGGCTGTGAAAGTGGACATAGTCTCTAAGAATTACACAAAAGATGAATTTATTCATCAAGGGAGGAATTGACGTACACGCTCAGGAATGTGAGCCCTTGTGTCACCATGAACATGCCACAGAGAGAAGAAGGGCGACTATCCACTTGATCCTGTAGTGAAGTGTCGCCAGGATGAAGGAAGCCCGTTCCAGATCTGTAATCAAGGTCCCAATTAAGGGAGCATAATTCACTGCAAACACATTCTGACGCGGTGATGTAAGGATTATTCCGGATCGTTTACAGCGTAAGAGCGCCAAAGACAATTACATGAGACAAGAAGTTGTTCAGAATTTGGCAACCGAGTTCACAGATCTTCTGTTTTCCATCAAATAATCTTCAACCTTAGAAATAAGGAAAACACATAACGGTCTTATGAGCAACAAAGACATGGACATAACACACGCTAGCCATCATTTCCAGACACTGCAAGCCCTATCCCCATTATAATGTATATTAACACCCCTTTTGTGCTCCGGTTTACTACACGGTCCTACAAACATTGGCACAATTGATGAGTATAATAACAGTACTGGGGACTGCGAAGACTATGCAGCATTTCACAGCATCACCACATACACAGTCACATTATTAGGACTCCTAGCACGTAGCTAATGAAAGAAGTCCCTTGTGGTGCGCTGCCTTGGTAGGTGTATAAGGTGCCTGATAGGCTGTCGGAATCAAAGAGGAGAAGGAAAAAATCCGGACCCGGCGCTTGTGGTCAGAAGAAAACCTCGGATGAGGCGGCAGTGATAAAATAAAGTTTTTTATTTTATTTTGCAAATAAAAAGTGTAAAAGACTGTTAGGGCTTGTTCACACGACGTTTTTGTGATCCGTTTTACGGATCCGTTTTACGGATCCGTAAAACGGATCTAACAATTGTCAGCGTGATTAACATTGCTTTCAATGGCAATAGCGCATTGCTGTTCACACGCGTGATCACCAATGCGCTTTTCGGATCCGTTTTAAGAATTGACATGTCAATTCTTCTTGCGTTTTACGCAAAATAAATCCCCATAGGAAATAATGGAGTGCGCTTTTGGCATCCCGAAAGCGGATCCAAAAGCGCAGCATACATTTGGGTGCGTTTTGGATCCGCTTTCGATGCCAAAAACGCATCCGTAAAACGCATTGGATTTAAATTAAATATAAAATTTTAATATTATGTTTGGGTTATATTTTGTATCATTTTAATGGGAGGGCTAATTTTTCTGATGCAATGTGCTATTGGAAAATGCCTTCATTCTACATGGGTAAAGGAGAGGAGGATAATGTCAGTCCCACAGCCCCCAGCATACCAATGGATGCACATGGACGTCGGGTCTCTGAGTTTGAAAACTGGTTGATTTTTTTTAAAAAAATAGGGAGGGGTGGGGTTCCAAAATCCTAGGTGGATCTACAGTTGATTGACACTAGGTAAAAAAAGAGTTTTTTCTTGGTCATTGATAGGTTATATTATATTTAAATTGCAGATTGATAGGTTGATTTAAATAAAGCATTGAAAAAACGGATCCAAAAAACGGATCCGTAAAACGCATGCAAAACACATCCAATACGCATCCAAAAAAGGATCAGCTGTTGCGTTTTCTGGATCCGCTTTTTGGATGCAATTTGCATCCAGTTTTCGGAGGTTAAAAACGGATCCGTAAAACGCATCCAAAACGGATCCAAAACGTCGTGTGAACAAGCCCTTAGCCTTCACTCAATTTAAAAGCAATAAAACACAAACATGACGCGTTTCATGCCGCAATACCGGCAGTTCCTCAGAACATGTGTTAAAGAAAAGAACGGGAAAAGTACAGTTTTAAACAGACAGTAGACATATGATTGGTTGCAGGAGAGAAACGTCTGGAATATAACCAAGAAAAGACACAGAATAACTAGAATGTAAATTTAATTTTAATTGCTTTGACCATTCTATAGAACACAATGTGTTAAGCTATATGGTTCTATATATATTTACATTCTAGTTATTCTGTATCTTTTCTTGGTTATATTCCATTATAAGTCCCTGTTTTTACTTTTATTTTTATTTCCCTCATTTAATATCATTGCTCCTTTTTAGCTATGTTAACATTTCCCCTCCCTCCCCTTCTGCTTGCCACCACATCGCTTCTATTTATCGCTAAGTCCTCCTTCTTCTTAGTGTCACATATGGCTTTGATACACATTGTAACTCATCAGTCTGATCCAATTGGCTATTTTGTATTTCCCACCAGTCTGCCATCACTTCATTGGTTACTTTAAATTTACAACTCCTTACCCCGCCTATCACAGCACGAGATAATTCCTCAATTCTAACTCTGGCTTTTATTGACCGCCTGTCTTAGGCGCGATTCACCAAGCATAGTATTTTTTGATCTACCTATATTAATTTTAAAGAATACAGAAAAAAAAAATTGTATCCAATATATTAATATAGAAATGTAAAAACAATACTTTATTAGATCTTATTATAAACAATAAAAAAAATATATATAACAATAACAGATAAAATCACACCCCAAAAAAATATATACCAAACTAATCCCACTGAAACATAATGCAATACATCATATAGGTGATAACAGTATCAAAACATCACATAAATAAATACAAAAACATCAGTTCAATACATCACCAGGGGTCAGCGGATTAGAGTGAACCAAACCACCTCGACGCGCGTTTCGGATCATTCCCCTTGAAAAAGTGCAGGCGAAACGCGAGTCGGGGTGGTTTGGTTCACTCTAATCCGCTGACCCCTGGTGATGTATTGAACTGATGTTTTTGTATTTATTTATGTGATGTTTTGATACTGTTATCTCCTACTGATAAGGTTGTTAGACGCCTCTATTATACTTACGTGATCTCTACTATATTTTTCTGTATCATTTGAGCGCTCTCAGCCCTACACTGCATTTAACCCCCCCGCACAATGTTACATATTACTTTCTCACACTCCCATACATTTGTTTCACATCTACTTTATTCTCACTTATTTCCTAGCATTTTTTTAAAAAACTGTTTAAAACTGTACCTTTCCCGTTTTTTTTTCTTTAACACATGTTCTGAGGAAATGCCGGCATTGCGGCATGAAACGCGTCATGTTTGTGTTTTATTGCTTTTAAATTGTGTGAAGGCCAACAGTCTTTTGCACTTTTTATTTGCAAAATAAAATAAAAAACTTTATTTTATCACTGCCGCCTCATCCGAGGTTTTCTTCTGCCCATGAGCGCCGGGTCCGGATTTCTTCCTTCTCCTCTTTGATTCTGCATGTCCACGCTGCTGCTGCGGCTTCTGGAACTGAGAACCCACGGCTGCCGTACCACTAGCTCAGACGTGTGAGCCCCTTGTATGCGCATAAGAGTGTTGTGCCTCTAACGAGCACAACCTATCAAGGTGAGCGATTTCTGCCACTCTTTGAATTTTTGCTTTTCTAACGTACTTTCACCATAGTGCGCCCCCTCTGTTTTTATTCTTTTTCTCCTGATCGGCTGTCTGAACACATATCCCTCATGGCTGTCATCAGTAAATGGGATGATTTATCGGAGTTGTTAAAAGCAGTGATCATCGACTTTTGGCCCAAGGGTGGCAGTATTTCTGAAACTGCGCAGTTTGTGACTGTTCGCGTACTGCTGTAGTAATAGCGTATCCATGTCCGTTTTAACCCATTGGTGGGCCCAGTGCAAAACATTTAATGAGTGGGTCCCCCACCTTCCTGAATGTTTTTATATCGTACACTACTGAAGTTAGGGTATGTTCACACGATGTGTTGGATCCGTTTTGGATCCAAAAAATACATTCAAAAGCGCTGCGTAAATCCCATCCAAAATGCATCCAACGCGCAGGTGCATGTTTGGATGCGTTTTGGCTGCAGCAGGATCGCACCCTATAGTTTTAAATAGGGCGTCTGCTGCGTCTTTCGGATGAAGAATTTACATGTCCATTCTTTGAACGGATCCGGAAGACTCATCAGAAAGACGCATGTAAAACACACATTGGCGATCACTTGTCTGAATGCCAATGCGTGTTTTACATTGAAAGCAATGTAAATCACACTGCACATTGGACCCAAACATGCATCTAAAAATGGATCCAAAATCTGATCCAACACGCCGTGTGAACATCCCCTCATACTCACAGTGATCTAGAACGACAACACTGTTGTTTTCTCCATCCCCCTTCCCTTGAGCCATAACAGTTTTATTGCTCAGTTGAAATGACTGTATGAGTGCTTGGTTTTTTCGTGCGACAAGCTGTATTTTTAAATGGTACCCTGCTTCCCCGAAAATAAGACAGTGTTTTATATTAATTTTTGCTCCTAAAGATGAACTAAGACTTATTTTCAGGGGATGTCTTATTTTTCCATGAACAAGAATTCACATTTATTGTTGAACAAAAATCAACCTGTATTAATATACTGTAGTGATTTCATCACAAACATCAGCAGAAGCAGCCAAACTCTGAATTGCATAAAAAAAAATGCACTATGGCTTATTTTCGGGGGAACTGGGTATGATGTAACATACTATGTAATGTATTGGGAAACTGAAGAAAAATTGTTTGTGGGGTAGATCGGAAAAAATAAAACACAATTGTGTCACTTTTTGAGGGTCTTTTGCTTCTAAGGAGTTCACTATGGGGAGTCAGTGACAGCTCCTCCATACCTCAAACATCCTTACTAACATCATGACACACAGTTATATCAAATTTTTGGACAGGATTACATTTTGATAATCCTGCCATAATAACAGAAGAGCGGCTAGAACCACGATGGATCAATAGTTCAATGCCAGGAAAAGAGCTCTGATTGGTTGCTATGGGCAACAGACAGTTTTAGACCGTTTTCATACTTAAGGCACTTTGGGCTTTATGTATGAACACTGTCTAGGTCTTAGGCTATGTTCATACGGCTTAACTGCGGGACGTAATTACGCCCCGCAATTATGCCGTGTGGCCGGGGGGCGGGAGCGGGGTAGGGAACGGGGGGGGCCGGCACTTCGCCGGCCCATAGACTTTCATTACCAGCGGCGCGTATACGCCGCTAGTAATTCACATGTCACTTATCTCCCCCCTCGGCGGATTCGCCGAGCAGGGAGAGGAGACGTAATCCATAGTTCTCTATGAGAACTGTGGATTACCGTAATGACTGGGCTGTTTTCAGCCCGTAATTTGCGCACTCCGGCGCGTAATTACGGACCGAAATACGGCCCATTTTAAGCCGTGTGAACATGGCCTAAGACTTTCTTTGTTGCCCATAGCAACCAATCAGAGCCCATAGCAACCAATCAGAGTTCCCCTTTCATTTTTCCAGAGCACTATATGAAATGAAAGCAGAGCTCTGATTGGTTGCTATGAGCTATGATTGGTTGCTATGGGCAACAAAGACAGTCTAAGGGTATGTTCATATGGGGTAATTTTGTCGCGTATTTGCGCTCTAATACGGGCGAGATGCGTGCCGAAATTACGGTAATCCATAGTTATCATAGAGAACTATGGATTACGCCCCCTTTCGCCGCTCGCACAATACGATCGTATTGTTCGCGTGGGGAGATAAGTGACATGTCAATCACTTGCGGCGACTATGTTGTGAGTAATGAATGTCAATGGGGCCAGCGGGCTGCCGCCCTCCCCCCGCGCGTCGCGGGAGTATGCGCATATTAGCGCCAGCTCCCGAAACACACGATGTACTGTATACGCCGCAGTACATCGTGTGAAAATACCCTTACACCTAGACAGTTTTATACATGAGGCCTTAGGGCTCGTTCACATGGCTGATTTGGGCACTGAGCCGTATTTGCGCTGCAGTACGGCTGAAATCCGTCCCTGTCATTACGGTAATCCATAGTTCTCATAGAGAACTGTGGATTCCGTCTCCTCTCCCCGCTCGGCGAATACGCGGGGCGGGGAGACAGTAACATGTCAATTATTTACGGCGTGTACGCGCCGTGAATAATGCATGTCTATGGGGTCGGCGAGCTGCCAGCCCCCCGTCCCGTCCCCGCTGCACGACAGCCGGCGTAATTGCGGGGCGAAATCCGTCCCCGCAATTACGTCGGCAATAAGCCGTGTGAACTAGTCCTTAGGTTTCTAGGCAAGGCGTGCCTTAGGTTAGGAGGTCCCCTGTGCAGGATTTCTTTTTAGTACCTGCTGCTCCACGATTCTTCCATGGTTTTACAATTGAAAATCAAAGCATTTACATTTCAAACAGATAAAATTACATAATGCAGATTACATTGCTGCCAAAATACACTAAATTAGCCCTATCAAATTTAAAATGTAATTTTATTTTATGGAGAAACAAATGATTAGTGAGGATTTCATTTTGCTGTATAATGCTTTGGTGTCATCCCAAATCGATGACTTTCATATGCTCACTAGAGCAAATGAACACAGATAGTATTTAGGGGAGCCAGGATGCAGATGAGCTCTAATGGGTGAGGCTTATCCAGAGCCATTCCTAGGGGCGAGGCAGGCGATCATCCGGGACGCCAAGGCTCCGCTCACTCGAGGGGGGCGCCGCAGCCGCCCGCCTCGCCCGGAGGTTGACCCTTGACTCTGCACAGCCATTGCAAAACTGCTGGTACAGGGAGGAGGCAGGACGGGGTCGCACGGCTTTCACCACGCCCCCTGCGACGCTAGAGCTCCTCAGCCGGCAACTCTACCGGCCCAGGAGATCCCTGGGAGCTGCGTGACAGCGTGATGACGTCACGCCACCTACTCTGCTCACAGATCCCGGACCTGGACATGGACCGTGGTGAGATGAGTAGTTTTTTTTTATTTTATTATCATTAGCTGCAGGGGCTATTACCCGACTATAGGGGCTACTATCTGGCTATAGGGGGCTATTACCTGGCTATAGGGGCTACTACCTTACTATAGTGGCTATTACCAGGATATAGTGGCTGATACATTACAATAGGGGCTACTACCTTACTATAGGGGCTACTACCTGGCTATAGGGGCTACTACAGGGGCTACTACCTGGCAATAGGGGGCTACTACATGGCTACAAGGGCTACTACATGGCTACAGGGGCTACTACATGGCTTCAGGGAGCTACTACATGGCTACAGGGGACATTTTACCTTGGTACAGGGGCAACTATCTGGCTACAGGGGCTACTACATGGCTATAGGAGCTACTACATGGCTACCAGGGGGCTACTGTCTGGCTACAGGGGGCATATTACATGGCTACTATATGAGGTGCTATAGATGGGGGGGTTTGTATAGAGATAGGAATTGGTAGAGAAGTGCTGATAAAGTGAGGAGTCTAAGATGTTTGTTTTGTAAATTCTACAGTGAGGAGTTGTGGCTGGGAGAAGACATCATGGTGTCTGGGACAGATGGAGAAAAAGAAGAAGAGAAAGGGAAAGAGAACAACTCTTCAGAGACGTCTCCTGTAAGTGCCTGGATGTAACTTTACTGTAATCACTTATATGTCTGCAGAGCCTGTATCCACTACTGTATGGTCACAGTATGCCAGTTATATAGGATGTAGTATAATGGTTTATATTCAGTAATGGTATTGTGTATTATTCAGTCACTATGTGGTGGTGATATGTGGTCACGGTGTTGCGGTATTCGGTCACTATGTGGTGGTGAGATGTGGTCTTAATAGGATATTGGTGCTATTAGCCTGGGATTCTGGTTGGTGTAGCAGTGTTATTTGGTAACTGTAAGACTATTATAAAGTAGATATATATGTAGCACATTGTGTTAAAGCTTTTTCTATATTTGCTTGACGTTGATGCACTGTGTCACAATATTTTATGCGGGGTGTGGGAGGGTGGTGGTACTTTCTTCACCTCGGCCCGAATGCAGTTTAGCCTAGGAAAGGCCCTGGGCTTATCCACATCCTAACATGCGCCACAGTGCACATCAAGAAGAAAATGAAATACACTAAGGGGTTTCCCTATCTGTGTAGCACACAGTGCATTTTTCCATAGGAAAATGGCCTAAGGCAATGTCTACACAGCACAGGATTCAGTATTTAGAATCCGCTGAAAATCCAACTGTGACCAGTGTCCCGTAGACCACAACAGAAAATCCGTGCCGTAGTCTACACAATACGGATTTTCTACTGTCAGATTTCTAAACTGCCGACCTCCGTCGTAATGTAGAACATGTTCTATCTCTCGGCAGATTCCTGTACAGTCAATATTCTGGGCCGGCGTCAAATCCAAAGACCGTCCAAGTTTTGTTTTCGCAAACCTGCAGTACAGTCAGATTTTCAATGGTATATTAACATTAGCTGTGTAGACATAGCCTTAGGGTGTAATATTCTTTGTTAACATTTAATGTAAACTTTATGCCAATAAAGATGCATGGAGCAGGTTTATTCGCTGATCCCTTTCCAATTACAGCGGGTGCCAGCTGTTAATTACAACTGGCACCCGCAGCTTTGAGAAGGGATCGGCTGTTAACACTGAATAGATTATGACGTCTAAATGAATGGGGAACAGTGGTGAAAACCATTTCTTCCCCCGATCTCCACCCACCACTAGACGGAAGTCTAATGAAAGCTTCCTTAGCTGCCATGCTGCCTATCCTATTACTTCCTGCCACAAGCATGATGTATATAATGCATATAATGTATATATGTATATAATGCAGAAGGGCCTACAAGTCTCCGCACCCCTTAGGCTATGTTCACACGGCTTATTTCGGGGCGTATTTACGGACGTATTTACGTCCGCAAATACGTCCCGAAATACGTTTCAAATACGTGTCACAAAGTGTGGCGCGTATTTCACATCGTAAATACATTCCCCATTCTTTACTATGGTGATTTACTTGCAAAATACGCCTCAATAAGTGACAGGGGACTTAATTTTACGATCGTATTTACGGATGTATTTCCGCCCGTAAATACGTCGCGAAAATACGCCTCGTGTGAATGACGAGGCGTATTTCACATTGGAATCAATGCTAATCTAATTGTTCATTATTTGAAACGTATTTCAGGACGTATTTACGGACGTAAATACGTCCGTAAATACGCCCCGAAATAAGCCGTGTGAACATAGCCTTACTAGTCAAGTACCTTAGGGGGACAACAAGTACAAGGGTAAAAAAATAAATAAATAATAAAAATATACATTAAAAGTTCAGAACATTCCCCATTTTCCACTGTGCAAATGAAAAAAAACAGGTTTGGTATTGTTGCATCTGTAAAAATCTGATCCATTAAAATATAACATTATTTATCCCGTATGGTGAACACCATAGAAGAAAAACAAATTCCAAATGCAAGAATAGCTTTTTTTTTTTCACATTGCCAAAAAAATTGGAATAAAAAGGGAACCAAAAAGTCAGATGTATCCCAAAATGGTTCCTTTCTCCCATGCAACCTTGGCTCTCTCTAGAGGGGCCAACCATTTGTCTGAGCTCTTTGATTGTTGCTTGGACTCATCACCTGATCTGATGCCAGGAGCAAGACTTGGGGGGACATGTATGAAAACAGTCTAGATTGTTTTATAAAGTGTAGTACACAAGGCTACAGAGCTCTAAAGGGTGAAAACTTTTCATTTAGTTAGGTAGAGAGGATAGAAATAAGGTTTAGAGGGTACACTGCTCTTTTAAGAGAGGGTTTGCGATACACCACTTGCACCCTTGTGCATTCTTTGTGTGACATTCTTTATGCACTTGGGTGAAGACAACAAATACTTGGGCTATCAAAAATATTTTTTTTTAAATTGTATTTACGCGTAAAAATTCCATGCATTACAATGTGCTATTTGTGGCATGGTAATGATGAGTCTCTCCTGTGCACCAGACTCATTTATTGTAGGTTCAAATCAATTTCTGCCCAGACACAATGCTGTTTTTCCTCTTTTTTAAATGGAAAAGTAGTGGAAAATCTTCGTAAATTGAGTTGCCAGATGCGACTTTCAAGCCCCGCCCACTTTTTCCCAAAACAATCAGATGTGTCGGAAAAAGTGTCACAGAGAAATCCAAAATAAAGAGAAATCAAACATGGATGAGTTTGTCCTGATGGTAACCCTAATCCTTAAAGGGGTTGTATCATTTCATTAAATGGTCTTCAAAATAAGGGAACAGTGAAAACAAGCAACTTTGCAACTGGATGTCATTAGCAGAGCTGTCTTGTTCTCACAGTATTCCTTATCTTCTGTTTCTGTAAACAAAATTCTCCAGTGCTGGTCGGAAAGTCGGATCCTTCCTCCTTGCATTTCATTAGCTGTAATAATTTACATTCTGTTCAGCCCCCCTGGACGGCTGTATTCACAGAGCTTGCATTCCTGCCTCTCACTCAGAATTAGGGGCCATGAACAATTTCACTCTATACAGTTAGCTGCCTCCTCATTGACACTGCAGTTGTCTCTATAATCAGAAAACAGGAGAATTGTGCCCGGTGCCTTAATGCGCCTGCGTGTAAGGGGCCGAAATTTTTTTCACTCTATACAGCTAAGTGCTCCTCATTGACACTGCAGCTGTCTCTATAATCAGGAAACAGCATTATTGTGCCACAGTGCCTTAATGCTCCTGCTTGTTGGTGCCTTATGTAAACATGAAGGGAGACGGATCTGTGCTGGATTCAACTGTAGCAACCGTCCAGCTGTGAGAGATCAATGCTGAGTTCATGGAAGACTGTTTAGACTGAATGCAGGTATGTAAACAGCTCTTACAAAAAATAATACTGCATAGTGAGAGGACAGTGACATGTGGAGTGGGGGGGACACACACTGGAGCCAGCATGAACAGTGAAGGGGGGATGATGTCATCCCTTTTCAGTTAAGAAACGCCCAGCAGGGAGGGGAAGAAACGCCCCTGAATTTCAGGAAATGAGAGGATCAAGCTTCAAGAGAACAGCCGAACTGATGAAGCGATACATCCCCTTTAAAGGGATCCTGTCAGGTGGTTTATGCTGCCCTGTCTGAAAGCAGGATTCAACAGAGGGAGAGGAGCTGAGCTCTGGACTCTTTAAGAGACATAGAAAGTCCTGCTTACTGTGCTCACATGCAGTGATTGACAGCTTGCTCTGTACAAACATTGATAAATGGACTCTCACTGTCTCTTAAGGAGTCTGGTCAGGATTTACTCTGCTTCTTACACAGAAATCCTGCTCCAAATCATATAACCCTATATATCATAGAGTTCAGCTCTTTTCCTCTATTATATATCCCTATATATCACAGAGCTCAGCTCCTCTCCCTCTATCATATAACCCTATATATCACAGAGCTCAGCTTCTCTCCTCTATCATATAACACTGTATATCACAGAACTCAGCTTCTCTCTTCTATCATATAACCCTATATATCACATAACTCAGCTTCTCTCCTCTATCATATAACCCTATATATCACAGAGCTCAGCTCCTCTCCCCTATCATTATAACCCATATATATCACAGAGCTCAGCTTCCCTCCTCTATCATATAACCCTATATATCACAGAGCTCAGCTTCTCTCCTCTATCATATAACCCTATATATCACAGAGCTCAGCTCCTCTCCCTCTATCATATAACCCTATATATATCACAGAGCTCAGCTTCTCTCCTCTATCATATAACCCTATATATCACAGAGCTCAGCTCCTCTCCTCTATCATATAACCCTATATATCACAGAGCTCAGCTCCTCTCCTCTATCATATAACCCTATATATATCACAGAGCTCAGCTCCTCTCCCTCTATCATATAACCCTATATATCACAGAGCTCAGCTTCTCTCCTCTATCATATAACCCTATATATCACAGAGCTCAGCTTCTCTCCTCTATCATATAACCCTATATATCACAGAGCTCAGCTCCTCTCCTCTATCATGTAACCCTATATATCACAGAGCTCAGCTTCTCTACCTCTATCATATATCCCTATATATCACAGAGCTCAGCTCCTCTCCTCTATCATATAACCCTATATATATCACAGAGCTCAGCTCCTCTCCTCTATCATATAACCCTATATAAAAAGATATAAACACCAGGCTCTATTTCATAGACCTTGTATAGGATCACAGCACTTTGGATCCAATCTCGTTCTGCTATTATAGAACGTTAAGATATACAGCTGCGATTTATCAAAGCTGTATTTATTTAAAAAAATATATATCATAAAAAAACATATAACTCCCTAGCTTATTCAACGCGTTTCGCTCGGTTCAACCGGGCTTCATCAGGAATAATTCAGTACTCAAATAGCCGCCCTTTATATAGACCCCTCCACTTCCTTTACACAAAACAGTTTCGGTATATATCAAATTTCAAATTACAACTTATCCATCTTAAAACATCAATCCTAAAACATGATTATTGATCCTAAAACATGATTATTAAATTCTAAAATCTAAAAACAACTCATACAATATAGTTTGTTTAAAACTTCCTACCTTTTGGCCGGCATCTCCATTCTCCGGAGTTCTATACCGGAAGTCGTCATCCTACCTCACTTCCGCCCTTCTTTCCCTAACGGAGAACAGAAAGTGTATTGCGCAGGCTCTATGCCAGTACTTTCCGTTCTACCAACATAATACCTATTTTTCTCTTTAAAGATGGTTTTAAATCATCAAATACATAGAGCATGCGCAATACCCTTTCTGTTCTCCGTTAAGGAAAGAAGGGCAGAAGGGAGGTAGGATGACGACTTCCGGTATAGAACTCCGGAGAATGGAGATGCCGGCCAAAAGTTAGTAAGTTTTAAACAAACTATATTGTATGAGTTGTTTTTAGATGTTAGAATTTAATAATCCTGTTTTAGGCTCAATAGTCCGGTTTTAGGATTGATGTTTTAAGATGGATAAGTTGTAATTTGAAATTTGATATATGCCGAAACTGTTTTGTGTAAAGGAAGTGTCTATATAAAGGGCGGCTGTTTGAGTACTTAATTATTCCTGATGAAGCCCGGTTGAACCGAGCGAAACGCGTTGAAGAAGCTAGGGAGTTATATGTTTTTGTATGTTATATACACTCACTGGCCACTTTATTAGGTACACCTGTCCAACTGCTCGTTAACACTTCTTCTGCTCGTTAACAATTTCTTATCAGCCAATCACATGGCGGCAACTCTGTGCTTTTAGGCATGTATACTTGGTCAAGACAATCTCCTGCAGTTCAAACCGTGCATCAGTATGGGGAAGAAAGGTGATTTGAGTGCCTTTAAAACGTTGCAGGTTGTTGGTGCCAGAAGGGCTGGTCTGAGTATTTCAGAAACTGTGATCTCCTGGGATTTTTCACGCACAACCATCTCTAGGGTTTACAGAGAATGGTCCAAAAAAGAAAAAAACACCCGTGAGCGGCAGTCCTGTGGGCGGAAATGCCTTGTTGATGCCAGAGGTCAAAGGAGAATGGGGGGGAACGGTTCGAGCTGATAGAAAGGCAACAGTGACTCAAATAGCCACCCGTTAAAACCCAAAGGGTAGGCAGAAGAGCATCTCTGAACGCACAGTACGGCGAACTTTGAGGCAGATGGGCTACAGCAGCAGAAGACCACACCGGGTGCCACTCCTTTCAGCTAAGAACAGGAAACTGAGGCTCCAATTTGCCCAAGCTCATCGAAATTGGACAGTAGAAGATTGGAAAAAACGTTGCCTGGGCTGATGAGTCTCGATTTCTGCTGCAACATTCGAATGGTAGGGTCAGAATTTGGCGTCAACAACATGAAAGCATGGATCCTTTCCCGCCTTGTATCAACGGTTCAGGTGGTGGTGGTGGTGTCATGGTGTGGGGAATATTTCTTGGCACTCTTTGGCCCCTTGGTACCAATTGAGCATCGTTGCAACAGCTTGTGGAATATATGCCACGAAGAATTGAGGCAGTTCCTAAGGCAAAAGGGGGTCCAACCCGTTACTAGCATGGTGTACCTAATAAAGTGGCCGGTGAGTGTATATCTTTTAAATAAATACAGCTTTGATAAATCGTAGCTGTATATCTTAACGTTCTAAAATAGCAGAACGAGATTGGATCCAAAGCGCTGTGATCCTATACAAGGTCTATGTAATAGAGCCTTGTGGTTATATCTTTCTATATATTTCTCTCATAATTCCATTGTGCGGAATACGAGTGTTGCCTTGGATCGGACAGCAGCTGAAAATTGGAGTTTGCCGCTTTTTAATGAGTTGTACCATATAATACAACTTGCTCAGGTGAGCACAATATTTATTTAACCTAGAGTGCTACTTGAATTAATATACTACACAATTGGAGTGCGCCTTTTTGTCTCCCCCACCCTCCCTTTTTTGTCTCCTTTGCGAGATACATAAGGCGTGCACAAGGACTGTGAATCTATATAACCCTATATATCACAGAGCTCAGCTTCTCTCCCTCTATTATTCATCCGTATATATCACAGAGCTCAGCTTATCTCCCTCTATCATATAATCCTATATATTAGAGCTCAGCTCCTCTCCCTCTATTATACATCCCTATATATCACAGAGCTCAGCTTATCTCCCTCTATCATATAATCCTATATATCACAGAGCTCACCTCCTCTCCTCTATCATATAATCCTATATATCACAGAGCTCACCTCCTCTCCTCTATCATACAACCCTATATGTCACAGAGCTCACCTCCTCTCCTCTATCATACAACCCTATATGTCACAGAGCTCAGCTCCTCTCCTCTATCATATAATCCTATATATCACAGAGGTCCTCTCCTCTATCATATAACCCTATACATCACAGAGCTCAGCTCCTCTCCTCTATCATATAACCCTATATATCACAGAGCTCAGCTTCTCTCCCTCTATCATATAACCCTATATATCACAGAGCTCAGCTCCTCTCCTCTATCATATAACCCTATATATCACAGAGCTCAGCTCCTCTCCTCTATCATATAACCCTATATATCACAGAGCTCAGCTTCTCTCCTCTATCATATAACCCTGTGTAGAACTTCTTAGACAAAATCACAGAGTGCTGATGGAACTAAGCACTCTGAGGAGGTATGTAGAAGGACACTTAAAATAATTTTTGTGTCCGCATTTATTCAAATACAGTACAGAGACAGAACGCGTTTTGTGTGTTATCTCACACATTTCTTCAGTATTTTCTCTGCATTCATGACTTTCTTTGTTGCACACAGCAACCAATCAGAGCTCATAGCAACCAATCAGAGCCTATAGCAACCAATCAGAGCTCATAGCAATCAATCAGAGCCTACAGCAACCAATCAGAGCCCATAGCAACCAATCAAAGCCTATAGCAACCAATCGGAGGTCATAGTAACGAATTAGAGCTCATAGCAACCAATCAGAGCCCATAGTAACCAATCGAGGCATAGCACCAAACGAGC